>WNGS01013635.1:0-20864 GCA_020271785.1 Procambarus virginalis
ACTGGAAAAGGTTCAAAGGTTTTGCCACCAGACTAGTACCCGAGCTGAGAGGTATGAACTACGAGGAGAGACTACGGGAATTAAACCTCACTCGTTGGAAGACAGAAGAGTTAGGGGGACATGATCACACATTCAAGATTCTCAAGGGAATCGACAGGGTTGATAAAGACAGGATATTTAACACAAGGGGCACACGCACTAGGGGACACAGGTGGAAACTGAGTGCCCAAATGAGCAACAGATATATTAAAAAGAACTTTTTTAGTGTCAGAGTGGTTGACAAATGGAATGGCATTAGGAAGTAATGTGGTGGAGGGACTCCTACACAGTTTCAAGTGTAGATATGATAGAGCCCAATAGGCTCAGGATTCTGTACACCTGTTGATTGACGGTTGAGAGACGGGACCAAAGAGCCAGAGCTCAACCCCGCAAACACAATAGGTGAGTACAACTAGGTGAGTACACACAGATGAAGTACTTAATGAAACGGACAGAGAGAAAGATCTAGGAGTTGATATCACACCAAACCTGTCTCCTGAAGCCCACATAAAAAGAATAACGTCTGCGGCATATGCGAGGCTGGCTAACATCAGAACAGCGTTCAGGAACCTGTGTAAGGAATCATTCAGAGTCTTGTACACCACATATGTAAGACCAATCCTGGAGTATGCGGCCCCAGCATGGAGCCCGTACCTTGTCAAGCACAAGACGAAGCTGGAAAAAGTTCAGAGGTATGCCACTAGATTAGTCCCGGAGCTAAGAGGCATGAGTTACGAGGAAAGGCTGCGGGAAATGCACCTTACGACACTGGACGAAAGAAGAATAAGAGGAGACATGATCACAACCTTCAAAATCCTCAGGGGTATTGACAGGGCAAACAAGGATAAACTATTCAACACTGGTGGGACGCGAACAAGGGGACACAGGTGGAAACTGAGTACCCACATGAGCCACAGGGACGTTAGAAGGAACTTTTTCAGTGTCAGAGTAGTTAACAGATGGAATGCATTAGGCAGTGATGTGGTGGAGGCTGACTCCATACACAGTTTCAAATGTAGATATGATAGAGCCCAGTAGGCTCAGGAACCTGTACACCAGTTGATTGACAGTTATGAGGCGGGACCAAAGAGCCAAAGCTCAACCCCGCAAGCACAACAAGGTGAGTTTACTATTTGATGGCGTGCTTGGGAGGCCCCGCCCTCACCCGCTGGATGACCAGGAAACACGTCGCTATAGCAAGGTTGGTAGATGAGACCAACCTTCCATAGTTAGCTCGGTAGATGAGACCAACCTGCCATAGTTAGCTCGGTAGATGAGACCAACCTGCCATAGTTAGCTCGGTAGATGAGACCAACCTGCCAAAGTTAGCTCGGTAGATGAGACCAACCTGCCAAAGTTAGCTCGGTAGATGAGACCAACCTACAATAGTTAGCTCGGTAGATGAGACCAACCTGCCATAGTTAGCTCGGTAGATGAGACCAACCTGCCATAGTTAGCTCGGTAGATGAGACCAACCTGCCAAAGTTAGCTCGGTAGATGAGACCAACCTGCCAAAGTTAGCTCGGTAGATGAGACCAACCTACCATAGTAAGCTCGGTAGATGAGACCAACCTACAATAGTTAGCTCGGTAGATGAGACCAACCTGCCATAGTTAGCTCGGTAGATGAGACCAACCTGCCATAGTTAGCTCGGTAGATGAGACCAACCTGCCATAGTTAGCTCGGTAGATGAGACCAACCTGCCATAGTTAGCTCGGTAGATGAGACCAACCTACCATAGTAAGCTCGGTAGATGAGACCAACCTGCCATAGTTAGCTCGGTAGATGAGACCAACCTGCCATAGTTAGCCTGGTAGATGAGACCAACCTGCCATAGTTAGCCTGGTAGATGAGACCAACCTGCCATAGTTAGCTCGGTAGATGAGACCAACCTGCCATAGTTAGCTCGGTAGATGAGACCAACCTGCCATAGTTAGCTCGGTAGATGAGACCAACCTGCCATAGTTAGCTCGGTAGATGAGACCAACCTGCCATAGTTAGCTCGGTAGATGAGACCAACCTGCCATAGTTAGCTCGGTAGATGAGACCAACCTGCCATAGTTAGCTCGGTAGATGAGACCAACCTGCCATAGTTAGCTCGGTAGATGAGACCAACCTGCCATAGTTAGCCTGGTAGATGAGACCAACCTGCCATAGTTAGCCTGGTAGATGAGACCAACCTGCCATAGTTAGCTCGGTAGATGAGACCAACCTGCCATAGTTAGCTCGGTAGATGAGACCAACCTGCCATAGTTAGCTCGGTAGATGAGACCAACCTGCCATAGTTAGCTCGGTAGATGAGACCAACCTGCCATAGTTAGCTCGGTAGATGAGACCAACCTGCCATAGTTAGCTCGGTAGATGAGACCAACCTGCCATAGTAAGCTCGGTAGATGAGACCAACCTACCATAGTTAGCCTGGTAGATGAGACCAACCTACCATAGTAAGCTCGGTAGATGAGACCAACCTACCATAGTTAGCTCGGTAGATGAGACCAACCTGCCATAGTAAGCTCGGTAGATGAGACCAACCTACCATAGTTAGCCTGGTAGATGAGACCAACCTGCCAAAGTTAGCTCGGTAGATGAGACCAACCAGCAAGAAACTGAAACTTCCCGCCCTAGTTTCATAAACAGCTTGACAAAAACAGAATATAGAATCTGTTCAATGCACGATACACCTTTGACCATTGGTATATGGATGAACGTAGGGGACTAGTGCGCAGGTTTAGTAACCAGGAGGAGGAGGAGGAGGGGCGTGGGCACTCTGCCTGGGGACCGGATACATCAAGCAGATACACAAGTTCTTAGGCAACTGTTTACGTTCGTAAACAAACTGTTTACGAACGCGGATCTTCGCAAGAACGCGCCAAGACACCTCCAGGGCACTCGTAGCTTTACGTAAACTTCACATAAATCAACTTATCCCAACAAAACAACCTGGACCCGGATACACTAAGTGTCTACACAAGCACTTAGGAACCTAAGTGCTGGATGAATGGACATAACAAAGGGGATATTAATAAGGGGTATTAAAAGTATCAACACAAGACAGAACACGAAACATTGGGTATAAACTGGATAAGTTTAGATTTCGGAAAGACCTGGGTAAATACTGGTTCGGTAACAGAGTTGTTGATTTGTGAAACCAGTTGCCACACGGGCTTGGTGGAGGTGTGGTTCCTTGATTGCTTCAAACGTGGGTTGGAAACCAACGTGATTGTTTCAAACGTGAGTTGGTATATGAATAATAACAATAACAACACACACAGAAATCCCAATAGTATGATGCATCAAATGAACAAATCCACAAGGGTCGTGATGAGGGTTCGAACTTACGCCCAGGATGATTCCAGACGCTGCCTTAGTCGTCTGGGCCACGACAAGGAACAGGGGAGTGGGGGGATGGTGGGGACGGGAGAGGGGGGAATGGTTGGGAGGAAGAGGGGAGGGGTGGGGGAGGACTGGGAGACAGGGGAAGGTTGCTGTGGCTCAGCAATGTACATGGGTTGCTGAGCCACAGCAACGCGTGGCCGGGTACAGCTAGTATGAAATAATTCATATGTAGGCAAACGACTAAGCAAATGACTTGTAAATAAGATAAAATATTAAATATCTTTCGGTATTCTCACTATGCCACCGATCTTTACACACTTTGAAATTGCTCGTCCAGAAGAAATGTATGAAAAAATATGGAATAAAAAATAACAGACAAACTCCTTACCTGATCTCACCTTGGGAATTATATATGCACTGAAGTACACATTTTAATGTGGTTAGCATTTATCGGTAATCATTCACTTTTTGATAATAACAGATAATTATTACCATGCCGTTCATTTCGTGAGTATAAGTGTAGATGCCACACCTGTGACAGGTAAAAAACATGTTTATTTTTTTTTAAACAGCGCCATATGGTGCATATCCTATGATGTCAGTTTCATCCTAATCACATTGTTATACAGTAACAATATTCGTAGTTGGGTACTTGACATTATTAAGTAATTGTCTAGTTACAATATGGAAATCTCATCTTTCTAATTATTCCAATAATAATCTTTATTGGCCAATATATGTCTGCTATTACAAGCATAGTTTATTTAGGCCTCTGAAAAAAAGTTGAGGATAAGCTGTCTTCAACTATGAAGGGAAGATTACCATCAATTGTGTCCTGTCACTTTTGTAATTCAGTTATTAATGTCATTAAAATTGTAACATTTGCTGTTATTCCCATTATCTTTTTTCTAATTTATTCCATATAGTGTAATGATCATTGTCATTTGTATGTAATGCATAATTATCATTGGCGATATTTCACTTTATTTTTTCTTTGGATATTTAGGAATTTACAACATATTGTAAAGTCAGTTATAAATGTACAACTACTTATGAAAAAAGTTATAGAATGATTAACTAATTTAAGTTAATTTTTAAATGAAATATACTGGAAAAATAAATATATCTAAAGCAAGAGTTGTGGCGTTCAGTAATGCACTTTGGTGCAGTTTGCCGCGTGATATAAGTTATTGTGTTTTATTAGCCGTGATACACATCGTGTATTTCTTGCTCTTTTCACTAATATTGTAAACAGTTTTGTGATATAGTAAAACATTAATGAAAAATATCTATTTTCTCCAGGTAAGATCGAGCTCCTAAACGTCGTAAATTGGACGTACGTGTCGCTGCACTACAAGAAGGTAAAGTTCCCGTAGGATACACCTGTTAGATAAATACATATGTAGTTAGACCGCCGTACTGTCTATCTATCTGGTAAATATAAGTACAATAGAGTAAGCATAACCAACACCAACAGCTTACTGGGTAGTGTATGCAAGACCTGACACCAGGGGTGGGTGCTGGACCCAGGGGTGGGTGCTGGACCCAGGGTGGGTGCTGGACCCCAGGGGTGGGTTCTGGACCCCGGAGTGGGTGCTGGACCCAGGGGTGGGTTCTGGACCCCAGGGNATATATATATATATATATAATATATATATATATATATATATATATTATATAAAAATGGAAATGTTTCGTTTGTTCAAAATCGTTAATCTCCGAAAGTTCTTCACCAATTGCTTTGAAATTTTCATTCAACGTTCCTTTCGCATCCGGCCAAGTTTTTATATACATACATAAATGTCACGTCTGCGACGGTAAAAACATGCTTTTTCTGGAATACTGTGTTTTTTTCATGTTTTTCATGTGAAGAAAATCTTTGAAACCTCTTTACCGTTGCTTTGAAATTTTGACACAACGTTGCATTCGAATAGACAAGTCCTTTTTATATATTCTACTATATACATGCCTCACCGTGCCAGGAAAAACATCCCTTTTCTTTTTTAAACCACGCCATCTGTTGGACGTACGAGGAACACACACGCTGTAATCTCCGAAAGTTCTTCACCGATTGCTTTGAAATTATGACACAACGTTGCATTCGAATAGGCGCGTGGTTTTATATACCTACTATATAGAGACCACCCTGTGACAGGTAAAAACATGTGTTTTTGAAAACAGCGCCATCTGTTGCACATAATAGCAACATGCACGCTATATTACATATGTCACGAATTTCATTTTAATGTTTCCGATTGCATTGATAAATTTTATTTTCGTAGATTTCGATTTATTGTATTTTTTATTGATTATTTTGTGTGACATTGTGTTGGAATTGAGCTGTGTTGTTTACCATACCGTTCATTGGACGAGGGAGTGGGGAATGGTGGGGAGGACGAGGGGCAGGGAGTGGGGAATGGTGGAAGGGACGGTGGAGTGGGTAATGGTTGGGAGGCCGAGGAAACGGGTGAAGGGGGGAATTGTGGGGGGGGGGACAGGGGGACAGGGAAGGTTCCAGGGGACAGGAATATATACTAGCAGTACCCAGCCAACGCGTGGCCGGGTACTGCTAGCATATATATGTACGTATCTTCTATATAAATAAAAATGTAAATGTTCGTTTGTTCAAAATCGCTAATCTCAGAAACGTCTTCATCGATTGCTTTGAAATTTTCACACAACGTTCCATTTGCATCCGAGCGGGTTATATATACTTATTATATAGATTTCACGTCTGTGACGGGAAAAAAAACATGTTTTTTTTTTAAACTGTAATTCTTCATGTGTTTTTCACGGGAGGGAAATCTTCGAAACCTCTTTACCGATTGCTTTGAAATTTTGACACAACGTTGCATTCGAATTGGCGCGTATTTTTATATACCTCCTACATGCATGCCACACCTGTGACAGGAAAAATCGTGCTTTTTTTGAAAAACAGCGCCATCTGTTGGACGTAGAAGCAACACACGCTGAAATCTCCGAAAATTCTTCATCGATTGCTTTGAAATTTTGATACCACGTTCCATTCAAATACACGCATGTTTTTAGATACCAACTATATAGATGCCACACCTGTGACATGTAAAAACATGCTTTTTTGAAAAACAGCGCCATCTGTTGCACATAATAGCAACTCACACTATACTAAATATGTTACGATTTCATTTCAATGTTTCCGATTGCATTGATAAACTTAATTTTCATATATTTCGATTTATTTTCATTTTGATCTAATTATTTTGTGTGACTTGTGTTGTAATTGAGCTGTGTTGTTTACCATACTGTTCATTTCGTGAGTATAGTTTATTTTTGTATTTTTCATTTTTTTTTTCATTTCGTTTTTTGTCTGTTTTTCTTATATTTCAGTGATGGGAACATCATATCATTTGATGTTCTTAATTTTCTGATGGGATCATCAGATCGTTTGGGAATGCATCAAACGGGGGAGTGGGGAATGTTGAGGAGGACAAGGGGATGGGGCAGTGGGGGATGGTGGGGGACGAGGGAATGGGGAGGTGGGGAATGGAATGGAGCATGAGGGGATAGGGGACTGGGAGATGGGTGGGGAGGAGGAGGGAGACGATAGAGTGGGGAATGGTTAGAAGGATGATCGGACGCTGGAGTGGGGAATGTTGGGAAGGACAAGGAAGGTACTGTTAGTTTATATATATATATATATATATATTATTATAATATATATATATATATATATATATATATATATTATATATATATGGAGGATGAGGGGATGATGTGTCACACCAATGACACATTTTATAAGTCTATAAAAATAGATATATATAAAAGTTGTGAGGGTACCACCTCTGGTGTGCAGGTGTGGGGACCCATAGCCTCGGAGAAGAAAATAAAGAGTATTCAGAGAAGACCTTCTGGATTCTCACTGAACACTTTAATGTTTTCTTGACCTACACACATGTTTGCTTGACTACACCAGCTTATCAACCACCCAGGACCCGCATCCACCACAGCGCGGTTGGTCCGGCACTTCTTGAAGAAAACTCCCTAGTTTTCTCTTGAAGATGTCCACGGTTCGGCAATATTTTTTATTCTCGCTGGGAGGATGTTGTACACCCTCGGACCTCTGATGTTTATACAGTGTTCTCTGATTGTGCCTATGGCACCTCTGCTCTTCACTGGTTCTATTCTGCATTTTCTTCCATATCGTTCACTCCAGTACGTTGTTATTTTACTGTGTACATTTGGGACCTGGCCCTCCAGTATTTTCCAGGTGAATATTATTTGATATCTCGTCTCCTTTCTAGGGAGTACATTTAGATAGCTTTCAGACCCAATAGTTTTGAATCTTTATCGTGTCTATGTATGCTGTATATGTTCTCTATATATCTATTGTATTTCAGCAACCTCTTCCGCTCTGAAGGGGGGAAGTGAGTACTGAGCAGTACTCAAGACGGGACAGCATAAGTGATTTGAAGAGTACAACCATTGTGATGGGATCTCTGGATTTGAAGGTTCTCGTAATCCATCCGATCATTTTTCTGGCTGACGCAATATTTGCTTGGTTAACTATCGACTATCGACTTGAGAATGGTCCAGGATGGACCGAAACGTCGTCGTCCCTTCACCTTCTAGTGTGTGGTCTGGTCAGCGTACTTCAGTTACGTTATTGTGACTCATCGTCTGCATTTGCTTTGTTATGCTCCCTAAACATTAAGTCGTCAGACATCATTATTTCCTGATCCTTTACTTGTTGCTTTCCTACTATCGACACATTTGATTGTGTTTTGTTTATGGTCCTCATTTTTACCGCACCTGAGAACCAGGAATTGAACACTGTTAAGCAGCATGTTATTTCCTGCTGCCCAGTCGAAAACTTTATTAATGTCTGCTTGAAGTTTTTCAATGTCTTAATGAGAGGTACTTTTCATGCGGATTTTTGTATCATCTGTAAAGGATGATACAAAACTGAGACTTGTATTTTTGTCTACATCTGATATGAGAATAAGGAAAAACAGTGGTACAAGGACTGTACCCTGAGGTACAGGGGGGGTTAGAAATAGCTTAAGCTACTGTATCCCTTTGAGATGTATTTCTTTCTAGTCTCTATAAACATACTTGAACTTGAACAGAGCTTTTAACCGCGCTTGAACTCGCAGTCCAAGCTCAAATAATTTATGTATTCGGCCAATTTAGTGGACTGTATATTGAACTTTATGTAACAAAATCCCACAGTGGGGGTAATTGAATTTGAATTTGGTTCAATTATGATTATCAATTGTTTTATTTTAATTAGGTTTCTTGCTGCAATGTGAACTTGCAACAATACTTTATTATAATACACCACTTAGATTAAATGATTAAAGTTGAATATTTATTAGTTTTCTAAAATAATAAATTATTTGATTGTTATCTAATAAATTATAGTCAGCTGTTTTGTAGGTCTGTAGCCTTGAGGAATGTGTGAATCACATGGTTGTTAACTACTGCTGACCTCGTGGTTAAACAACCTGTCCTAGACTCATCCCCATGACCTTGTTCTCCCTCTTTTTGTCTTTTCTCCTTCCTCCCTTCCTTATTCTTCCCCCCTCTCCCCATCCCCTTTCTCCATTTCTCTTCTCTCTCTCTCTCTCTCTCTCTCTCTCTCTCTCTCTCTCTCTCTCTCTCTCTCTTCTCTCTCTCTCTCTCTCCTACAATATTCCTAATAGCTTAATAAAGCAAGTGTCATTGTGTCTTTATAATATTAAGTTACAGTTATACAGATTATAATAACTGCTTGTTTCAAATATTTTTTTTGTTGCCTTCAGTTTTCTATTAGAAAGGGAGGAAGAGGCTGAATTTAAATAGTTTTTTATGAATTGTTACATTAGTTTACATAACAGCAAATGTATACTAATTTTCACGAGATCAACAAATAATAGTGTGTATTTCTATAAGATTTTTTGTCCATAACATTTTCGTATTTTACCCAACAGAACAAATATGTTCTGCTGAGGAATGCAAAAATTCGTGATGGAGGTGTGACTGTGATGCTCAGGAACGGTGTTCATTTTCACAACTCTGGGGTCGACGCCGATCAGCCTATGTTCGTCCCGTACCCCAGACCAGTCTCCCCGGGTGTGGCTAGTAGCCTCAAGCGTCTGCCCTTTAACTTTGGAGAGACAGGAAAAACAGATATTCTCTCCTACAGCACAGACTAGGGGGAGGGGGGGCGGGGGTACCTGGCGATGACTGGGGTCAGTCTGTGTGTCTAAGTCTTTATATTATTTCGTCTTCCCCTTCCTTTATCTATGTTTTTCTCTGTTTCCTGCTGTCTCTGTCTTTCTCTCCGTGTCTATGTCTCTCTGTATATGTATCTGTCTCTGTCTGTCCGTGTGTCTCTATCTTTCCCTCTCTGTGTCTGTCTCTACATGTCAATCTCTTTTTCTGTCTGTCTCTCTCTCTCTTAAAATAATACAATTGTCTACAGTGTAGGGGATCGCTGGAGAGGAGGACTTTAGCATTGTAGAATATTAAAAAATAGAATAGTTTCCCATTTTTTCTGAGAAACATTCATGTCATGAGAAACCTTGGAGGGTGTGGGAGGTGTCACAGTTGTGTCAAAGGCCTGTCAAGAATTTGGAGGTGGTGAACCTTTAAATGTTGTCTAGGGGAATAGATGATTTTACCCGAGCCTAGGGGGGGGGGAAATCAAGGAGTAAGGAAAACAGTCTAGTACAAAGACACAAATTTATATGTATAAGACACACGATAATATGTATATAGCAATTTGTATTCCTTTCAACTCAGGGTCATTCTGTAGTAATAACTCTCAAGGGAGGTATGAATATCCTAAGGCTCGCAGTCCCAAACCTGGAACCGTGCACACAGCCCCCACACTTGTCATCCAGTGACACACATATATATATAAACCTCTAGGAAACTGAACTCTCCAAGTGACAGCCCCGCTCGTGTGCCAGGTAAGTTCACTACGGGCTCACCATAGCCCGTGCTACTTGCCCCGCTCCTGTGCCAGGTAAGTTCACTACGGGCTCACCATAGCCCGTGCTACTTGCCCCGCTCCTGTGCCAGGTAAGTTCACTACGGGCTCACCATAGCCCGTGCTACTTGGAACTTGTTCCGAGTAGCTGAATCTATAACAACAACTGGTCTCTCTTATAAAACATCATCAACGACTGCATAACTACTCTGCCCCTATCTTGCAGTCCTGGTACCAGGTAATGATGGCTGAGCTGACTGTGCGACCAGAGAACAACCCTCAGATTGCAAGGTCTGATCCTCAGCGATCCTCCTCCCCTTCTTTACATTTGCAATCAAACCATTTATTGACTTTATTTACCATAGTCCCTATGCATGCTTTAAGATTGAGTCCATTTTTCCCTCACGTAGGCTATTCCAGTTCACATTATTCCTGACAATCTCCAGGTGAGAAGGTACTACTTTGAACAAATCCACAAGGGCCGTGACGAGGGTTCGAACCTACGTCCGAGAGGATTCCAGACGTTGCCTTAATCGACTGAGCTACGACATGGTTAAAAGAATTGCAACCGGAAGTTCTACTGACCTTACTCGGATCCTGCAGCCTCTCTGAGTGCCTTCACATGCCCACTTGGGGACTGTTAGTCCCTAAGATCTCAGTATATAGGCAAGACAACAACGTCTCCTTCTAGGCGATTAACAATGCACAAACAACAGGGCTCCATCAAGGAACATATAATCTCTTCTCACAACCAGACCATCACCAGAGAAATCTTAACAAGCAACACAGAAATCATCGATAGATACAGCGATAGCAGGCGACTCGACATATGCGAGGCACTACACATCAAAAAGTCAACACCAGCAATCTACAGCCAATTAACACATAACTATATTCTACCCACTTCAAGACCTCGAACCAACATAGAAGCAGCAAGAGAAAATATGGGCCAATAGGCCTTCTGTAGTTACTTTCATTCTTAAGTTCTTATATGCATTATAAGAACTCTTATATGCAATATAAGTTCTTATATGCAATATAAGAATATCACCTCACCCAAAACGAATATAAGCATAAAATGATATGTGTGTAAACCTGTCTTTGAAAATATGAGAAGTCCTTGCGAAACGCTTTTAGGCGTCAGACCTTAAATAAAAGATGAGAAAATGAACTTTGGAGAGTTAATTTTTCAAGTACCCCCGACAGTGAAGAAAAACGTAAGAAATATTGAGAAGATTCGTGTTAGAATCATTAATCTTATCCTTTCGGTCATATTCAACAACATGTGTTGACAAGAAAGACTGCTACCAAAATATACTAATATTCCAGTTTTCAGTTGCATATATGCCTGGAAACCGTTCAGGCTTGTTCACATATACTAATATATATAACCGTGAATGAATATCAAATACTGTACTTCTATTATAGTGAATGAATGAATGAATTATTAAATGAATGGATGAATGAATGAATGAATGTCAAGTATTAAATTTGACCTTTTAATAAAGTTCAACAAATGTTCGAGAGGTGTTGATAGAGATGAACAAATATTAACCCACAAACACACAAACACCAACAGACCAGTACTTCTGAAATCTGATTAAACACTGGGGAAAAAATCCCTTCCCCCCACACACACAAAAATCCCTGCATAATACGGTGGGATTAAAGAACAACAAACCGATTACCTCCCAAAATCCCATTACGTTAAATCCCGGAGGGGTAATCACCCACCGTGGAGACCCGGGAGGTGCTGGTTTGAGGATGAAGGGGGGGGGGGGGAGGGTGTATAGAGGGGTAGAGTATGTTTATAGTGAGGGTAGAGTTGTGGATGGTGTTTATAGTGAGGGTAGAGTTGTGGATGGTGTGTATAGTGAGGGTAGAGTTGTGGATGGTGTGTATAGTGAGGGTAGAGTTGTGGATGGTGTGTATAGTGAGGGTAGAGTGTGGATGGTGTGTATAGTGAGGGTAGAGTTGTGATGGATGGTGTGTATAGTGAGGGTAGAGTTGTGGATGGTGTTTATAGTGAGGGTAGAGTTGTGGATGGTGTGTATAGTGAGGGCAGAGTTGTGGATGGTGTTTATAGTGAGGGTAGAGTTGTGGATGGTGTGTATAGTGAGGGTAGAGTTGTGGATGGTGTGTATAGTGAGGGTAGAGTGTGGATGATGTTTTAGTGAGGGTAGAGTTGTGGATGATGTTTATAGTGAGGGTAGAGTTGTGGATGTTGTGTATAGTGAGGGTAGAGTTGTGGATGGTGTGTATAGTGAGGGTAGAGTTGTGGATGGTGTTTATAGTGAGGGTAGAGTTGTGGATGGTGTGTATAGTGAGGGTAGAGTTGTGGATGGTGTGTATAGTGAGGGTAGAGTTGTGGATGATGTTTATAGTGAGGGTAGAGTTGTGGATGATGTTTATAGTGAGGGTAGAGTTGTGGATGGTGTGTATAGTGAGGGTAGAGTTGTGGATGGTGTTTATAGTGAGGGTAGAGTTGTGGATGGTGTGTATAGTGAGGGTAGAGTTGTGGATGATGTGTATAGTGAGGGTAGAGTTGTGGATGGTGTGTATAGTGAGGGCAGATATAATGCGTGGTGTAGGAGGAACGGGCGGAGATGGAGAGGGGGGAATGTAATCAACCTCTTGTACTCACCTATTTCCACTTGCAAGGAGTGAGGTGCGGTTCTTGGGTCCCGCCTCGCAATCCTCCAATCGACTGGTGTGTGTGTAGGCTTCTTTTTGGTGACCTCTATCCTGTCTATTTGGATAGATTATCCTATTATGTTATTCTATTATCTATTTGGTTTCTATCCAATTTAGCTGTGTATAGAGTCTACGTCCGCTGCGTTGTTTCAGCGTGAATTTTGTATGTGGTAATCATGTCTCCTGTGTTCCCCCCCCCCCCCCGAAGCTGATGTCTGTCAGATCTGGGACTAGTCTGAGACATACCACTGAACTTTCTCTCCAACATCATCTTGTGTTCCATGAGTTGAAGATGTTGGTGCTGCATTCTCCAGAATTGGTCTGACGTATGTAGTATGCAAGATCCTGAACAACGCCGCTGAAGATTTATTTTATCTCACTATGACTCTCTGTCTTCTACCGCGGAGGTATCCCTTTATGCTCTAGAGTACCAGTGAGGTATACTGTGTCGATGGTTTCCTTACCGTGTATGTTCTCGGTGAGTATACCCCGAGTATACTCTCGATTTGTCCTCCTGGTCTGAGAACCTTCTCCCTCAACTCCCCTTCATTCCATTTCTAACCTACCTCTTCTTCCCTCCCTTCTCTCCCTCTCTTCTCTCTCTCCCCCTTCCCTTTCCTCCCCCTACCCCCACTCCCCTTCCCCCCACCCCCCACAGCCCCCCCCGAAGGGAACATGATACGGAGACAGGTCCCCAAATGGTCAATATTTAAGCTTTGGACGAGCAGTCGTGCGGTGCCTTGCTCCCTTGGACGACCCCCAGTACTGGGGTCAGAGGGAAGGGGGCGCGGAGTACGACCCCCAGTATTGGGGTCAGAGGGTAGAGGGCGCGGAGTACGACCCCCAGTACTGGGGTCAGAGAGAAGGGGGCGCGGAGTACGACCCCCAGTACTGGGGTCAGAGGGAAAGGGGGCGCGGGGAACGACCCCCCTCCCCCAAGTACTGGGGTCAGAGAGAGGGGGGGGCCCCATGTTACCCCCACACAGCCACTGGTCCCGACCGTGGGGGCCGGTGGCTGTGTGGATAACACGCTGGATGCGTAATCCTGTGGCCCGGGTTCGATTCCCGGCGCGGGCGAGAAACAAAATGGGCAGAGTTTCTCTCACCCTGATGCTCCCTGTTACCTAGCAGTAAAAGGTATCTGGGAGTTAGACAGCTGTTACGGCTGCTTTTTTGGTATGTGTACTCACCTATTTCTACGTGCTTATTTGTGCTTGCGGGAGTTGAGCTCTGGCTCTTTAGTCCCGCCTCTCAACAGTCAATCAACAGGTTCCTAAGCCTATTGGGCTCTATCATATCTACACTTGAAACTGTGAATGGAGTCAGCCTCCACCACATTACTTCCTAATGCATTCCATTTGTCAACCACTCTGACACTAAAAAAATTCTTTCTAATATCTCTGTAGCTCATTTGGGCACTCAGTTTCCACCTGTGTCCCCTAGTGTGTGTGCCCCTTGTGTTAAATAGCCTGCCTTTATCTACTGTATCAATTCCTTTGAGAATCTTGAATGTGGTGATCATATCGCCCCTAACTCTTCTGTCTTCCAGCGACGTGAGGTTTAATTCCCGTAGTCTCTCCTCATTGCTCATACCTCTCAGCTCGGGTACTAGTCTGTTGGCAAACCTTTGAACCTTTTCAGTTTAGTCTTATCATTGACTAGATATGGACCCCATGCTGGAGCTGCATACTCCAGGATTGGCCTGGCGTATGTGGTATAAAAAAATCTGATTGATTCCTTACTCAAGTTTCTAAATGCCGTTCTAATGTTGGCCAAAATGGCATTTGCCGCTGATGTTATCCTCTTGATATGGGCTTCAGGGAACAGGTCTGGCGTGATATCAACCCCAAGTCCTTTTCTCTCTCTCTGACTCTTGAAGAATCTCTCAAATGTATCTGGCCTCCTGCTCCCTACACCTATCTTCATTACATTACATTTGCTTGCGTTAAACTCAAACAACCATTTGTTCGGCCATTCCAACAGTCTGTTCAGGTCTTCTTGAAGCCTCAAACAGTCCTCTTCTGTCTTAATCCTTCTTATAATTTTGGCATCGTCAGCAAACATTGAGAGGAATGAGTCTATACCCTCCGGGAGATCATTTACATATATCAGAAACTGGATAGGACCGAGTACAGAGCCCTGTGGGACTCCACTGGTGACTTCACGCCAGTCTGAGGTCTCACCCCTCACTGTAACTCTCTGCTTCCTATTGCTTAGGTACTCCCTTATCCACTGGAGCGCCCTACCTGTTACTCCTGCCTGTTTCTCCAGCTTATGCATCAACCTTTTATGGGGTACTGTGTCAAAGGCTTTCCGAAAATCCAAGAAAATGCAGTCCGCCCAGCTTTCTTTCTTGCTTAATCTTTGTCACCTGGTCGTAGAATTCCATTAAGCCAGTAGGCAAGATTACCTTCCCTGAACCCATGTTGGAGATTTGTCACGAAGTCCCTTCTCTCCAGATGTTTACCCAGTTTTTTCTCACGATCTGCTCCATCACCTTGCATGGTATACAAATTAAGGACACTAAGTTCAGTGCCTTTTGTCTGTCAAACGTTTTGTATATTGGGACTACATTAGCCGTCTTCCATATTTCTGGCAGGTCTCCTGTCTCCAGTGACCTAATATACACTATGGAGAGTGGCAATCAAAGGGCCTCTGCACACTCTTTCAGTACCCATGGTGAGATCCCGTCCGGGCCAACAGTCTTTCTCACATGCAGTTCCAACAGGTGTCTCCTGACCTCCTCTCTTGTAATTTCGAACTCTTCCAAGGCCACCTGGTTTACTTCCCCCTCTTCTAGAGCAGTGACCTCACCTTGTTCTATTATGAAGACTTCCTTGAACCTCTTGTTGAGTTCCTCACACACCTCTTTGTCATTCTCTGTATACCTGTTCTCGCGTGTTCTTAGTTTTATTATCTGTTCTTTCACTGACGTTTTACTCCTGATGAGACTAAGTAACTTTGGTCCGGTCTTGACTTCTTCCACGCCCTTT
The DNA here is from genome assembly GCA_020271785.1 of Procambarus virginalis. NCBI lineage: Eukaryota > Metazoa > Arthropoda > Malacostraca > Decapoda > Cambaridae > Procambarus > Procambarus virginalis. The sequence continues at coordinate 16,018 of WNGS01013635.1, forward strand.
TGCTCAGTTTCTTTCTTTCCACACATGCCCTATTAAACCATGGATTTTTCTTTTGCTTCTCGGATTTTTCCTTTTGGGCCGGGATAAACCTGTTTCTGCCTCCTGACACTTTTGGGTGACATTGTCCATCATGTCTTATACAGACTTAACTCTGAGGTCTGTGTCCTATGGAATTTCCTTTAGGAAACGTCTCATCTCCTCATAATTCCCTTTTCGGTATGCCAGCCTTTTGTTTCCTGGTTCTTTTTTTGGGGAGATAAATCCTACCTCTACCAAGTACTCAAAGATCAATACACTTTGATCACTCATTCCAAAGGGTGCTTCCAACTTAACTTCCCTTATATCCCACTCATTAAGGGTAAATATCAGATCAAGCAAAGTTGGTTCATCTTCCCCTCTCATTCTAGTTGGCTCCTTGATGTTTCTGGTCTTCCATGCGGGTCTCTGTTCTCTCAATCTATCTTCCCGTGGTTGAAGTCTCCCATGATTAGAAGTCCAGATCCATTCCTGCTAGCAACAGAAACCTCTCTTTTCATTATGTTAATGGTGGCCATGTTGTTTCTATCATATTCCTGTCTGGGTCTTCTGTCATTTGGTTGTGAGTTATATATGACTACAACAATAATATTTTGTCCTCCAGTTGTTATGGTACCTGTTATGTAGTCACTGAAACTTTCACAGCCCTGAATAACCATCTCGTCAAAATCCCAGCCTTTCTTACCAGCAGAACTACACCACCACCTGCTCTTCCTGCTCTCTCTTGCCTCACAACACAGTAGTCCTGATGAAACACTGCATTTGTTATAGGTTTCGTCAATTTCGTTTCTGTGAGTGCTATTATGTCTGGGTTTTCTTTTAGTACCCGTTCCCCAAGTTCATTTGTTTTATTTGTTATCCATCTATGTTAGTGTACATTGCCTTGAGACTCACTTTTTTCTGCCCCTTCTCATGTCCCCTTCTTGGTGAGCATTCTGCTGGTGGGGGAAGCTGTTCAATGGGTGTGAGGATATGTGAGGTGGATAACAGGTCACAGATGATACTAGAGTGAGGGGCGGGGTGGTCAAGTGAGGGGGGGGGACAGGGAGGGTATGGGATAAAGGGCGAGTGTGTGTGTACTCACCTAATTGTACTCACCTATTGTGCTTGCGGGGGTTGAGCTTTGGCTCTTTGGTCCCGCCTCTCAACTGTCAATCAACTGGTGTACAGATTCCTGAGCCTACTGGGCTCTATCATATCTACATTTGAAACTGTGTATTCAAATGTAGATATGAATATATGCCCCGCCCTCACCCGCTGGATGACCAGGAAACACGTCGCTATAGCAAGGTTGGTAGATGAGACCAATCTGCCATAGTAAGCTCGGTAGATGAGACCAACCTGCCATAGTAAGCTCGGTAGATGAGACCAACCTGCCATAGTAAGCTCGGTAGATGAGACCAACCTGCCATAGTAAGCTCGGTAGATGAGACCAATCTGCCATAGTAAGCTCGGTAGATGAGACCAACCTGCCATAGTAAGCTCGGTAGATGAGACCAACCTGCCATAGTAAGCTCGGTAGATGAGACCAACCTACCATAGTTAGCCTGGTAGATGAGACCAACCTGCCAAAGTTAGCTCGGTAGATGAGACCAACCTGCCAAAGTTAGCTCGGTAGATGAGACCAACCTGCAAGAAACTGAAACTTCCCGCCCTAGTTTCATAAACAGCTTTGACAAAAACAGAATATAGAATCTGTTCAATGCACGATACACCTTTGACCATTGGTATATGAATGAACGTAGGGGAATAGTGCGCAGGTTCACTAACCAGGAGGAGGAGGAGCGTGGGCACTCTGCCTGGGACCGGATACATCAAGCAGATACACAAGTTCTTAGGCAACTGTTTACGTTCGTAAACAACTGTTTACGAACGCGGATCTTCGCAAGAACGCGCCAAGTCACCTCCGGCGCGCTCGTAGCTTTACGTAAACTTCACATAAATCAACTTATCCCAACAAAACAACCTGGACCCGGATACACTAAGTGTCTACACAAGCACTTAGGAACCTAAGTGCTGGATGAATGGACATAACAAAGGGGATATTAATAGGGGGTATTAAAGTATCAACACAAGACAGAACACGAAACAATGGGTATATACTGGATAAGTTTAGATTTCGGAAGACCTGAGTAAATACTGGTTCGGTAAGAGAGTTGTTGATTTGTGGAGCCAGTTGCCTCGTGGCTTGGTGGAGGTGGGGTTCCTTGATTGTTTCAAACGTGGGTTGGTATATGAATAATATCAATAACAAACACACACACAAATTACAATAGTGTGATGCATCAAATGAACAAATCCACAAGGGTCGTGATGAGGGTTCGAACTTACGCCCAGGATGATTCCAGACGCTGCCTTAGTCGTCTGGGCCACGACAAGGAACAGGGGAGTGGGGGGATGGTGGGATGGGAGAGGGGGAATGGTTGGGAGGAAGAGGGGAGGGGTGGGGAGGACTGGGAGACAGGGGAAGATTGTTGTGGCTCAGCAACGTACATGAGTTGCTGAGCACAGCAACGCGTGGCCGGTACAGCTAGTATGAAATATTCATATGTAGGCAAATGACTAAGCAAATGACTTGTAAAAAAGATAAAATATTAAATATCTTTCGGTATTCTCACTATGCCACCGATCTTTACACACTTTGAAATTGCTCGTCCAGAAGAATGTATCAAAAAAATATAGAATAAAAAATAATAAAGACAAACTCCTTACCTAATCTCACTTGGTATATATATATGTACTGAAGTACACATTTAATGTGGTTAGCATTATCGGTAATCATTCATTTTTTGATAATAACAGATAATTATTACCATACCGTTCATTTCGTGAGTATAAGTATAGATGCCACACCTGTGACAGGTAAAAACATGTTTTTTTTTTTTTAAACAGCGCCATATGGTGCTGTCCTATGATGTCAGTTTCATCCTAATCACATTGTTATACAGTAAGAATATTCGTAGTTGGGTACTTGACATTATTAAGTAATTGTCTAGTTACAATATGGAAATCTCATCTTTCTAATTATTCCAATAATAATCTTTATTGGCCAATATATGTCTGCTATTTCAAGCATAGTTTATTTAGGCCTCTGAAAAAAAAGTTGAGGATAAGCTGTCTTCAACTATGAAGGGAAGATTACCATCAATTGTGTCCTGTCACTTTTGTAATTCAGTTATTAATGCCATTAAAATTGTAACATTTGCTGTTATTCCCATTATCTTTGTTCTAATTTATTCCATATAGTGTAATGATCATTGTCATTTGTATGTAATACATAATTATCATTGGCGATATTTCACTGTATTTTTTCTTTGGATATTTAGAATTTACAACATTTTGTAAAGTCAGTTATGAACGTACAACTATTTATGAAAAAAGTTATAGAATGATTAACTAATTTAAGTTAATTTTTAAATGAAATATACTGGAAAAATAAATATATCTAAAGCAAGAGTTGTGGCGTTCAGTAATGCACTTTGGTGCAGTTTGCCGCGTTATATAAGTTATTATGTTTTATTAGCCGTAATACACATCGTGTATTTCTTGCTCTTTTCACTAATATTGTAAACAGTTTTGTGATATAGTAAAAAATTAATGAAAAATATCTATTTTCTCCAGGTAAGATCGAGCTCCTAAACGTCGTAAATTGGACGTACGTGTCGCTGCACTACAAGAAGGTAAAGTTCCCGTATGATACACCTGTTAGATAAATGCATATGTAGTTAGACCGCCGTACTGTCTATCTACGTCATAAATATAAGTACAATAGAGTAAGCATACACCAACACCAACAGCTTACTGGTTAGTGTATGCAAGACCCTGACCTCAGGGGTGGGCGCTGGACCCGGAGTGGGTGCTGGACCAAAGGGGTGGGCGCTGGACCCCAAGGGTGGGTGCTGGACCCCGGAGTGGGTGCTGGACACCCGGAGTGGGTGCTGGACCCCAGGGGTGGGTGCTGGACCCCAGGGGTGGGCGCTGGACCCCAGGGTGGGTGCTGGACCTTAGGGTGGGTGCTGGACCCCAGGGTGGGTGCTGGACCCCAGGGGTGGGTGCGGGACCCCAGGGGTGGGTGCTGGACCCCAGGGTGGGTGCTGGACCCAGGGTGGGTGCTGGACCCCAGGGTGGGTGCTGGACCCCAGAGTGGGTGCTGGACCCCAGGGGTGGGTGCTGGACCCCAGGGGTGGGTGCTGGACCCCAGGGGTGGGTGCTGGACCCCAAGGGGGGGTGCTGGACCCCAGGGGTGGTGCTGGACCCCAGGGGTGGGTGCTGGACCCCAGGGTGGGTGCTGGACCCCAGGGGTGGGTGCTGGACCCCAGGGTGGGTGCTGGACCCCAGGGGTGGGTGCTGGACCCAAGGGTGGTGCTGGACCCAAGGGTGGGTGCTGGACCCCAAGGGTGGGTGCTGGACCCCAAGGGTGGTGCTGGACCCCAAGGGTGGGTGCTGGACCCCAAGGGTGGGTGCTGGACCCCAAGGGTGGGTGCTGGACCCCAAGGGTGGGTGCTGGACCCCAAGGGTGGGTGCTGGACCCCAAGGGTGGGTGTGGAAAGGAAGCCAATGTGTGTGACGACAATTAAACACAAATAAGGAAGGCAGACAATTGATGTAACAATCAGAGGGCTGGTCAGAGACCGGGCCGCGGGGACGCTGATCCCGAAATTAACGCAAGGTATCTGTCAATTATTTTGATAGTTCTCTGCTAAATTTACAAGCTGTCACTGACCTCTCTGGCAAGTCACGTTGTGTGTCCTTTATAGGACATAGTGTGTCCTGTCATATAGGACATAGTGTGTCCTGTCATATAGGACATA
>WNGS01013635.1:26565-39065 GCA_020271785.1 Procambarus virginalis
GTGTGTTCTGTCATATAGGATATGTGTGTCCTGTCATATAGGACATAGTCTGTCTAATGCATGGTGTCCTGTCATATAGGACATAATGTGTGTCATATAGGACATAGTGTGTTCTGTCATATAGGACATAGTGTGTTCTGTCATATAGGACACTAGGTGTTCTGTCATATAGGATATAGTGTGTCCTGTCATATAGGACATAGTGTGTCCTGTCATTAGGAACAGTGTGTCCTGTCATATAGGAAATAATGTGTGTCATATAGGACATAGTGTAGTTCTCGTCATATAGGACACAGTGTGTCCTGTCATGTAGGAGACAGTGTGTCCTGTCATATAGGACACAGTGTGTCCTGTCATATAGGAACACAGGTGTGTCCTGTCATATAGGTACAACAGTGTGTCCTGTCATATAGGACATAGTGTGTCGTGTCATATAGGACATAATAGACAACAGAGATTAAACACTTAAGATGACCACAATTCCCTGACAACTTGGAATAAACAATCATTGTATCATGTCTATCATAACGAGGGGGGAAACAATCAGAGTATCATGTCTTTTATCCTAGGGAGAGATGAGAGGGGGGAAACAATCAGTGTATCATGTCTTTATCCCTAGAGAGAGATGGAGGGGGAAACAATCAGTGTATCATGTCTTTATCACCAAGGGGAGAACAATCAGTGTATCATGTCAGTCTTCACTCAGAGTCTCGCCAACTGTGCTGGAGTGGACATTATGTAAAGAGTAACTGCTGAAAATATGTTACGAAAGCTACTGTTAACAGGAGCAATATTTGCCAACTGGTAGACAAGTTACGAACAACTGCTCTCAGAGGTGTTTGTTAGTGTTAAGTGCATCAGTGCAGTGAAGTCTTTAGTGTGGTAAGTCAATAAAACTACTTTTGACTTTGTTTAGAAATATTAAGTGTTACCAACGTAGTCCTAATGAGTAAATGAAACAAGTATGTGGTAAGGTGTTTCAGACCCCAAACACCCACTGTGAGGTGAACTTTGTATGTTGGAAATCTGGGTTAATGCTATTATGTCAAACCCAATTACTAATCACTTTGAAACCATAATTTAATAAAGCCAGACACCACTAGTTTTCAGTGGGCGATCGATATGCGAGTTTTCTGTCCTTATAATGATTAGAACCTACGAGAAGAGGTAGACATTAATATTATATATATATAATATCTATATATATATATATATATATATTATATGTATATATATATATATATATATATATATATATATATATTATATATATATATATATATATATATATATATATATATATATATATATATATATATATATTATATATATATATATTATATTAAATTTGTTACAAAAAAAGAGTTACATATATGGAACAAAGATGATTAGCATAAGTTGTCGAGTTCCTCCAGCTCCTCAGATGGCGGGCAGGAACCCGAATGCAGTGTGCATTTCCCCTCTGTATCGCCACGCTGAGGCGCTGGAAAAGGAAGCTGGCAGCTCAAGGGTCTCTTGTTGTTTGAATTAGCCTAGAACCCAGTGTCTCAGAAGCAATGGGGACAAAAGTTGTAGTGGTGATCCTGTTCTCTGTACTTGCTTGATGTGGCTGATTCCCTGTGAGTGGCAGCGCCACCTGATTGTGCAAACACCTTATCCAAAACTGTTGTAACATATCACCTCACCCAAAATGCGGGTATATATGATGAAAGCTGTTTAAATCATAGCATAGTAGAACTCTGTTAGTGTTTGCAGGTTATAGTTGTGTGTGTGTAAACTAAAGTCTTTGAAATGTAAAAGTTATTACGAACGTGTTCAAGTGTCGTGTCAGACTAAAAATAAAAATGAATTTTGGAGAATTGATTTTTCAGTTACCATCGACAGTGAAAAGAAACATAAGAAATATTGAGAAAATTCGTGTTTGAATTATTAATCTTACTTTTTCGGTCATATTTAATATATATTATATATAGTATATTATATATATATATATATTATATATATATATATATATATATAATACATGTGTCGTCCTAAGCACAGAATTTCAGCATAGTATTAAAGACGAATGTTGACCAGACCACCACACTAGAAGGTGAAGGGTACGACGACGTTTCGGTCCGTCCTGGACCATTCTCAAGTCGATTGTCAAGACAATCTACTTGAGAATGGTCCAGGACGGACCGAAACGTCGTCGTCCCTTCACCTTCTAGTGTGTGGTCTGGTCAACATACTTTAGCCACGTTATTGTGACTCATCGCCTGCATTAAAGGCGAAGCTGTTCAATAACAATCACTTGGGTAGCCAGTGGCTTAAGGCCCGCGCAGGACCACCCATTGCAAGAAACCACCCCATGCCCACATGAGTATGGGGTACACAGTACACTACTGCCCACATGATGAGTATGGGGTTACACAGTACACTACTGCCCACATGAGTATGGGGTACACTGTAAACTACTGCCCACATGAAGACTATGGGGTACACAGTAAACTCCATCTCTCAGCTTCTCTCCCCCCCTTCCTCTCTCTTTCTCTCTACCTCCTGCTCATTCTCTGTCGTCGTCCACCTTTCTGGACGACGACAAGAAAGGGGAATTATGGTGTCTTGACCCTCCCCTTAAATATATATCATTGTCGCAGGAAAATCACTGAGGGGGGGTTCTAAAGGATAATTCTGGTCACACATTTTATACTAACTTATAAAAACAACACTGTATACACGTGGCTGGCATAATAATGTGAGGGGGGGAGTGTCAGAAAGGTCGTCCACTCACGGCTTTATATAACAGGGAGAAGAGGGTCAGAAAATTTATCGCCTCTCCGCCCATATTTTCGTGTCGGGGAACGAAATATTCCTTTGCCAGTGCCAGATTTTTATCGCAAGTTCGACGAATGTGGAGCTTTGGAAGTGGGTCAGTTTTGTTTTCCTTCTGTAGACTTAGGGGGAAAAAATACATTAATCGATGATTTGGATGAAAATGGTTGAAAATGAACTTATAGCAGGTGTGTAACACCACCTACAGAAGTCAGGTGTGTAACACTACAGAAGTCAGGTGTGTAACACCTACAGAAGTCAGGTGTTGGTACACCACCTACAAAGGCCAGGTGTGTGACAGCCCACCTACAGAAGTCAGGTGTTTGACATCACCTCACAGTGATGTTGGCGTCCCAGAGACATCTGCGTTTGAGAACATAGACTCTTGGCGTCATGGGGTGGACTTCTCGCGATGGTTTTCATACCTTGTCGACCCACAATCGATTCCCGGAGCTCACTTACTGGACCTTGGCCATTATCTTGGGTGATGGAGGGGCGTGTGTGGGTGGGGGGGAGGGGCGTGTTGGTGGGCGGGAGGAGGGGAGTGTGTGGGCGGGGAAGGGAGTGTGTGGGCGGGGGAAGGGGCGTGTGTGGGCGGGGGGAGGGGCGTGTGTGGGCGGGGGAGAGGAGTGTGGTGGGCGAAATTAAATGTCAAACTACGTATTACAAATGATAAATATCTTAATCCTCGCACTGTATCAATGGTTTTCGTCAAGCAAATCCCATGTATGAGATTATGATTAACTTATTTAGTGTGGATCGTATTAAAATAAACAGCAGCTCTTCTATAGCGCTCTATTGTCCCCCATATTTAAATATTCCACCATCAGAAATATAAAAACTTACCATCAATACAAAATTCATCAAAATGTTCAGATACTGATTAATAAGATATAAATGAGGTGTAATTTTACCGACTTGAGAATGGTCCAGGACGGAGCGAAACGTCGTCGTCCCTTCACCTTCTAGTGTGTGTCTGGTCAACATACTTTAGCCACGTTATTGTGACTCATCGCCTGCGTGTAATTTTACATATAAAGTTTGCTAAGGTTTGATTAAATTCTTTCATTCCTTCTGTAATATTTTTTTCCGGCACCCATTACGGCATGATTATGTACTCATCTAGTTGTGCTTTTCGGGGTTGAGCTTCGGCTCTTAAGTCCCGCCTCTCATCTGTCAATCTACTGGTGTACAGGTTCCTGAGCCTATTGGGCTCTATCATATCTACATTTGAAACTATGAATGGGGTCAACCTCCACTACAAATAAACATGGGGTGCACAGTAAACTATCACTCACAGCATGAGTATGGGGTGCACAGTAAACTACCACTCACAGCATGAGTATGGGGTGCACAGCAAACTACCACTCACAGCATGAGTATGGGGTGCACAGTAAACTACCACTCACAGCATGAGTATGGGGTGCACAGCGAACTACCACTCACAGCATGAGTATGGGGTGCACAGTAAACTACCACTCACAGCATGAGTATGGGGTGCACAGCAAACTACCACTCACAGCATGAGTATGGGGTGCACAGTAAACTACCACTCACAGCATGAGTATGGGGTGCACAGCAAACTACCACTCACAGCATGAGTATGGGGTGCACAGCAAACTACCACTCACAGCATGAGTATGGGGTGCACAGCGAACTACCACTCACAGCATGAGTATGGGGAGCACAATAAACTACCACTCACAGCATGAGTATGGGGTGCACAGTTAACTACCACTCACAGCATGAGTATGGGGTGCACAGTTAACTACCACTCACAGCATGAGTATGGGGTACACAGCAAACTACCATTCACAGCATGAGTATGGGGAGCACAACAAACTACCACTCACAGCATGAGTATGGGGTGCACAATAAACTACCACTCACAGCATGAGTATGGGGAGCACAACAAACTACCATTCACAGCATGAGTATGGGGTGCACAACAAACTACCATTCACAGCATGAGTATGGGGTGCACAACGAACTACCATTCACAGCATGAGTATGGGGTGGACAACAAACTACCATTCACAGCATGAGTATGGGGTGCACAACAAACTACCATTCACAGCATGAGTATGGGGTGCACAACAAACTACCATTCACAGCATGAGTATGGGGTGCACAACAAACTACCATTCACAGCATGAGTATGGGGTGCACAATAACTACCACTCACAGCATGAGTATGGGGTACACAGCAAACTACCATTCACAGCATGAGTATGGGGTGCACAACAAACTACCATTCACAGCATGAGTATGGGGTGCACAACAAACAAGCCGGCTGGTGCAGCAATAACCAATGATATCCTCAACACTGTCCAACACTGCCCAACACTGCCCAACACTGCCCAACACTACCCAACACTGCTCAACACTGCCCACACTGCCCAACCACTACCCAACACTGCCCAACACTGCCCAACACTACCCAACACTACCCAACACTGCCCAACACTGCCCAACACTGCCCAACACTGCCCAACACTGCCCACAGTCCAACACTGCCCAACACTACCCAACACTGCTCAACACTGCCCAACACGGCCCAACACGGCCCAACACTGCCCAACACTGCCCAACAGTACCAACACTGCCCAACACTGCCCAACACTGCCTAACAAGAACTGAATGGGAAATAAAATATTAAAAATTCACTTTTGCTCTTTGATCCACAACTATATTATATATAATCTTATATTAATAACACTTGCCTCCAGTAACAGCTAGCAATGTAAGCAAATTGGTTTCCTATATCTAGGGCAACAGATATTGCTAATTATCAGCATTATTTTTTATTTCATTAAATGTAAATTAATATGGGAAAAATACAATATAAAACGCATTGAAAACTATTTTTTCTACTGAAATATTTGAAGGTTATTTTTGTATTAATATTGAGTGGTGATATTATTATTTAACAGAAACATGACATTTTTTATTCCACATAATCCAACATATGCGGCTCATTACATGTGTGTGGGCGGGTGGAGAGGTGTGACACATCACACACACACGGATCATCACACACACGGATCATCACACACATGGATCATCACACACACACGGATCATTACACACGGATCATTACACACGGATCATTACACACGGATCATTACACACGGATCATTACACACACGGATCATTACACACACGGATCATTACACACACGGATCATTACACACACGGATCATTACACACGGATCATTACACACACGGATCATTACACACACGGATCATTACACACACGGATCATTACACAAACGGATCATCACACACACGGATCATCACACACACGGATCATCACACACACGGATCATTACACACACGGATCATTACACACACGGATCATCACACACACGGATCATCACACACACGGATCATCACACACACGGATCATCACACACACGGATCATTACACACACGGATCATCACACACATGGATCATCACACACACGGATCATTACACACGGATCATTACACACGGATCATTCACACACGGATCATTACACACACGGATCATTACACACACGGATCATCACACACACGGATCATCACACACACGGATCATTACACACACACGGATCATCACACACACGGATCATTACACACACGGATCATCACACACACGGATCATCACACACGGATCATCACACACGGATCATTACACACGGATCATCACATGCAGCCCCGGCATGGAGCCCGTACCTTGTCAAGCACAAGACGAAGCTGGAAAAAGTCCAAAGGTATGTCACTAGACTAGTCCCAGAACAAAGAGGCATGAGTTATGAGGAAAGGCTGCGGGAAATGCACCTTACGACACTGGAAGACCGAAGAGTAAGGGGAGACATGATCACAACCTACAAAATTCTCAGGGGAATCGACCGGGTAAACAAGGATAAACTATTCAACACTGGTGGGACGCGAACAAGGGGACACAGGTGGAAACTGAGTACCCACATGAGCCACAGGGACATTAGAAGGAACTTTTTCAGTGTCAGAGTAGTTAACGGATGGAATGTATTGGGCAGTGATGTGGTGGAGGCTGACTCCATACACAGTTTCAAATGTAGATATGATAGAGCCCAGTAGGCTCAGGAACCTGTACACCAGTTGATTGACAGTTGAGAGGCGGGACCAACGAGCCAAAGCTTAACTCCCGCAAGAACAAATAAGTGAGTAGGTGAATACACTAGGATCATCACTCACGGCCGGATCATCACAAGGATCATCACACACGGATCATTACACACACGGATCATCACACACACAGATCATCACACACACGGATCATCACACACACGGATCATCACACACACGGATCATCACACACACGGATCATCACACACACGGATCATCACACACACGGATCATCACACACAAGGATCATCACACACACGGATCATCACACTCACGGATCATCACACAAGGATCATCACACAGGATCATCACACACAGGATCATCACACACACAGATCATCACACACACAGATCATCACACACACAGATCATCACACACAGATCATCACACACACGGATCATCACACACACGGATCATCACCCAAGGATCATCACCCAAGGATCATCACACACGGATCATCACACACACGGATCATCACACACACGGATCACACACACAAGGATCCAGGCTGTCTATTGATTGTGTACTTAGCAGTGACTAGTGTTCCGAGCTGAGGGGTTGGGACTAATGGATCTTAGACCTCCAAAGAGAGGTCTGGTTGCTGCACCAGACTGTTACTTGTGTACAGGAGGACAACGTCCTCAACCTGGGGCCACACTCCCGCTACGTCGGTGACCAGCAATGGACACTGGCGTGCTTGAAGTTTTCTCGTGAGATCACCCTGTACGCCTCTTGATCCTGGTGAGGGGGTTCAGTGTCACATATCTACGGGTGCGGCTCCAACACTGGCCTCGTTGTCCTGTGTATACACCCTACTTGAGCCACCGTGACTCCCCCATTTTCTCCTTAAATTTAGGAGAATGATCTCCTAAATTCCCCTTTTACGGATCAGTATTCTCTGCCACCCTGTCTGCAGCTGTGATCCTTTCTCTCTCTCTCTCTCTCACCTGCTTTCTGGAATGTCTCACCAGGACAAGAGCAAAAGCCAGCTAACAATACACATTTAATGAACAAAGAACATACACAATACATGATAAAAACAAGGTGAAATATTAACATACAACACTGTCACCTGCTACAACCTGGTAACAATCCACTATCATATCCTGGCTTCACCAACCGTCCATGTCAAGTGGCTGCCCAACTCATGGCTTACCACTTACTCCCTGACCAAGTGAGGTCGAAAGATTGTCCCAACAACATTATACACTCAACCCTCAAGGTATATAAAGCTCAGCTTATGGCTGAAACACCAGAAACACCTGCATAAATATTCCCCAACACAAAAATAAATCAATCTCTCACCTTACACGCCAATAAGCCTTCAAGCACTCCCCTTGTACATCATGAGTGACCACCATGATCCTCTGGTCTGCTCCTAGAGGCTCACTACCACATGTATGTCTAGGCTCTCCAAACTAGTCAACAAGGCTTTTCTGCAGTCCTGCAGTCCTCCCAAACTGCTGCACAATGTAGTTCTCATCAAACACCAGTGATGCTTCACCACTGATCCCACAGACACGTGAAACTCCTCTTCACTGCTCCTTTACACTGCTTGAGGTCAGCTCCTCACTATGGAGCTCTGCTCTCCCTCAGAGTTCAGCCTTCACTTCTCCAGCCTCAAAGTTTCCTCCATTAATTCCTTCCCTGACCTCGAAGTTCTTACTTCAACTCCTCCCCGAAACAAACCTGCAATTTCCTTTGTCATGCCAATAAAAATGTTTCCGTACTAAAAAGTAATTAAATGTATTCACAGAAAATAAACTCCACGATCCGACATCTCCTTAAACTATTGCGTCGCCGCAACGGTCCTCCCCTATCTTGGGCGGGTCCATTTGGGACGTTGCTGGCAGCCGCCCCGAGGCTCCCTCACTCAGTCAGCCACTGGCCTCCTGAGAGGGTGGATGTGTCACTCTGCCCTCCAGGATGTTCCTCTATCTCTACTCTCTTATTTCAGCTCACTACCTTAATAAAACATATATACTATATTCCTAAACACTTGCCATGACCGCTGGGCACGAAGGCGCTCAGTACAGCTACGGCTCGAAGATGTCGTCCCCTCCGACATCCAACCAGGTCTCTCTTAGACCGCCTCACAGCTCTTCTGCTCTTGACTTGAGCACATTAAGTCGTCCTCAGGCTTCACACATAAACGCCTGCTTGATTACCTCCTCTTGTAGGGCACACAACTAGGGTTCCTCCTTTTTCTACCAGGATCTCAAACACAGTACAACCCTCTCTCACGACCTCTGTTGCTCAAGTGAGGCCAAGACGTCCCCGGCGACCCTCACACCTTATCAGCAAAATATCAACATTTCATGACATGTCAGTTATTCACATGTTCATCCTCTGCTAATGCTTTCAAACTATTCACTGACATTTGTCATGCATTTAATATATATTCATATATCTATACTTCCTCTGACCTCTCAATCAGGTCCAGATTGCCGAATAACTCTCATATGGGTAGACTCGTTCTTCAAGCTACCTGGGGGTCATAACACTAGGTATGCATCCTGTCACTTGGGCTGGACAGTAGAGCGGATGTCTCACTTCATGCAGGTCGGCATTCAATCCCCGACATTCCAAGTGGTTGGGCACCATTCCTTCCCCCCAACCCATCCCAAATCCTCCTCCTGATCCCTTCCAAGCGCTATACAATCGTAATGGCTCGGTGCTTTCCCTTAGACAGTTCCCTTTCCGTTCCACTTCTTCTCATCTGAGACTCTGGCCGGGTGTGCCAAGGGGGCGATACGAAATTTATCTCTGGTATTCAGAGATATTTCTGGTGCATTTCCGTCTCTGGGTCGCTTCTTTCTGGCATCTTCATCATCTTTTGCTAAGTTGTAATCAACATTTACTTGGATTTCCTCTGCAGTTGTTTCAGATCTTTAGAAGTCGTCCTATAAAGTGGGTAGTTGGTCATCTATTGATTCTAATAGATTTGCAAGAGTTCTTAAGTTCTCATTCTCACCTTGCAAAAATTTTGTTCAATTAAAAGTTTGCCAAATCTCATCGCAAAGGATGAACATAAAAGCCAATTCTACCTCGTGCATCTTATTTGCAATATTGCCTGCTTCTCTTCTAGTGCCTCTCTTTTGTGACTGGGAAATCTTCAGTCTATCTTCAGTTAGATATTCTAAATGTTTCAAAGTCATAAAGAAAGATTTCAGAGTTGCTGCTATTGTCATCTAATGTGTCTTCCATCAAGTATCAGAAAGAGAATTCAACTCACATTATTGCCAATAGAGACTTTAAGAATTTTTTACTGGCTGGATGAAGCTTGAAACAGATAATAGAGCACTTGCATTATACAGAAGAAATTAATTGCCACTTGGCAGCAGTCAACAGCACTCCGACCTGCCAGACTGAAGGAGTGGCCTGCACAGACCTCATCCATGCATTTTTTGTCTGATATTGTTGATGCAAGCCTTTATAATGCTCAGACATGCAAGCAACGTTGACATAGAACTGATCTCTACACCCCCCTTATAATGCTCAGACATGCTAGCAACGTTGACATAGAACCGACCTCTTCACCCCCTTATAATGCTCAGACACGCTAGCACCGTTGACATAGAACTGACCTCTACACCCCCTTATAATGCTCAGACATGCTAGCACCGTTGACATAGAACTGACCTCTATTTTTTGACAAATTTAGTTCTGTATCTCCTAGTTTGCCATTGTTTCACCAGTAAGACGGTTCCGAAAATTTAAAAAAAAAAGGCTGAATAGACTACCGATCATTTTTGCATCAAAATACAACAATTACCTGACCTGCACATGATAGACCAGGGGTCATGTCAACTGACCTGCACGTGATAGACCAAGGGTCATGTCAACTGACCTGCACGTGATAGACCAGGCGTCATGTCGACTGACGACCTAAAGTGACCAGAAGAATTGATTGCGTCAACCATGGGCGTTCGGACCTTGTAATCCCTTTGATAATGTTAATGATAATGCTATTTATGGAAAAGTACATACTTACAAAATGAGTTACAAGTAGACTGTTGGAGTACCAGATAAAGAAAGTATATATAATGCCTAAAGCCACTAGTACGCACAATGTTTCGGCCAAAAAAACATTTTGAATCAGCAGTTAAGTTCAATGAGTTTATCGCTGGTGGGATATGACAGGCAAGACGCATTTCCTTCGCCAGAATTCTTATATTTTAGAAATGTGGCCTGTTAAAATAGGCTGATGGTGTTGACAGTCAATGGCAACACAAACAGTCCAGCACCATTGTGGTGTTGACAGTCACTGTGTGCAACATCAGTCCTTTAAACCACATCATCAGCAGAGAAATCCAGGAACAACAAAGGTTGTTTTTTTTGGCAATATTTCCTTTTACAGACTGTCATTTCATCATGGTTGAGTTGATTTTATTTTCAGCAAATATTTCACCTTCGGAAGGTCTTGTAAAGCAGCTTCCAGCGACACTTGCAATAGAGACATCAAGGGAATTTTCCAGTCAGATTGAGATCTGTCGTGAGACTGGCTCTTGCAACTGTCACTGACAGTTGCAAGAGCCTGTCACACCTCATTGACCTCGAGGCCATCACGATATTCTGACCTTTAAGTGAAGAAAGTGCTTGTGGTGTCCACTTCTGGAGGTTGGTGTAGACCCGGAGGTTCATGTGTGAGATAACACAAGACCTTCCGGTGTGTGAGATAACACAAGATCTTCCGGTGTGTGAGATAACATGTGTGTGATGTGTCATGTGTGAGAAAAGACATGAACATCCGGATCAAAATCATCAGTGAGCTAAGCAGTCTTGCCACTAAATCCAAAGACTTTTTGTTGGTACTGTTTTTTTTTTTGCCAGTTTCCCTTTTGTACACAACTTAATCGAACACGTTTCGTCTTGGGGTCTAAATAATAAAGAATAAAAACATCAGAATAATTTATATATATGTATATATATATATATATATATATATATATATATATATATATATATATATATATATATATTATTTTTAAACCTAGAAGGGGTACCACCTCTGGTGCAAGTGTAGGGACCCATAGCCTCGAGAAGAAAATAAAGAGTACTCAGAGAAGACCTTGTGGATCCTCGCTGAACACTTTGATATTTTCTTCTCCTACCACCCCTATTCTTTTGGTATGTGTGTATATTTATCTAACTTTATTTGAAAATGTCATTACACAAAAAAGTTACAGTATTGATTACATGCAGGGTACAAGGCTGCTTGTCACAAGTTGAATAGCTCCTCAGCTCCTCAGATGGCGGGCAGGAATCATGGATGCAGTGAGCATTTCCTCTCTGGATTGCCACACTAAGGCGCTGAAAAAGAAAACTGGCAGCCCTAGGGTCTCTAGTTGTTTCGATTAGCTTAGACCCCAACTCCTTCAAAAAGCTAGCAGCACTTTTACCCCAGGCACCAAGTGTCTCTGAGGCAATGGGGACAAAATTGTAGTGGTCTCTGTATTTTCGTGACTTGGCCGCTTCCCGGTGATTGGCAGCTCCTCCTGCTTGAGTAGCACTGAAGTCATCATAGGTATTG
>WNGS01013640.1:0-10000 GCA_020271785.1 Procambarus virginalis
TATATATATATATATAATATAGGAAGGGAGTACCACCTCTGGCTGGAAGAAGGGGGACCCATAGCCTCGGAGGAGGCTGTGGGTCCCTCAGCATATCGTTACCCCTGGAAACTAGTAACTATTCTATGCCCTCTATGCCCCCCATAGTATGGCTATGGGTCTCCTAAATATATATTATATATATATATATATTATATATATATATATATATATATATATATATATATATATATATTAGAGGGAATGTTTAGATCCCCTCCAATACAGTTTCTGTGTGCTTTTCTCCTACACCCCCTTCCTTTTTTTGTGCTTTATTATGTATTTGATGATTACAAGATAGCATAGGTTGATACAAAAATGAATACAAAAAGGTGCTTAAGGTTATGGATCTCTTGAAAAACACGACAATGGGAAACATTGATGAATGTCACAGACAGGTTCGAACACTGTTACAAGTCAAACACTTCTTCGAATTCCTCTGAATTTGGACTAGTGCCCAAGACGCAGCAGGCGTTTCCCCTCTGGATCGCAACACTGAGGCGCTGGAACAAGAAACTTTTTGCTCTCTTGTCTTTTGTAGCGCTCTAATCAATTTGTCTCCCAAATCCTTTAGGAACTTCAATGCACATTTTCCCCACGAACTAAGGGTCTCCGAGCCGATCGGAACAACAAGCTGTAGCAGTGTGCCAGACCCCTGTATTTAATAATTTTCTGAGAGATTCCCTGAAAGAGGCAGCACCACCGCTTTCACGTGTGCTGTAGTGGAGGTAGGTACTGGCTAGTGTGGCAGCGCACGTGTAGTCCCACACCACTTGCTTACCATCCTTCCAAGGAAGCAAGGTGACCCCATCTGGGCGCTTCTGAGGGTCGTTAGGTCTGGATAAGTGTGGTTCTCTTTGTGCCGGGCGCGGGCTGTGGCGAGGTCTCCTCTGATGAGTCGTTGACTTCTTCATTGTCTTGCAATCTTACCTGTGATTTACGACATACCAGACCATGACGACCATATTGGTCTGCCATCGCAGTTCCACAGATGCACCTATGTTCGGTGAGGATGGGGGCGGCAAGGCGAAGGGCAACTCCAATGCGGAGAGCGTTCATGACTGAGGCGAGTTCCCAGGGCTGCATTGGGCACAGCAAATAAAAAATCCCCGGCGTGGGGGTCTGTTACCGCTAGGAGGCGGGCTTTGTTTCAGCATCAGCGTTGTCAATCATTGCTGTGACAGTCTTTTCCATTATGGGGCTATCCCAGTGGGCCTGCTTGTGGTCTTTTGGGACTTGTGGTCGGGGTTGAGGGTGTGCAATAGTGTCCATTGTCTGGTTGCTTCGATGAACGTTTGATCATGAGTTCCCGCTGTCTCTCTCATACGCTCTGGTAGGATCTGCCCTACCAATTCGTTGGCTGCTGTACATGAGGATAAGAATGCTGGAAGTGCTACCTCAGTTGCCTTTCGTATGCCTATCCCCCCGAATCTACTGGTAGTGTTGCTTGGTCCCACTGACTGTCATCTAAATCTAGGTTGAGCGCCTTTCTGAATATTGACCTGAGGAGCTCATCATATTGATTAAGAAGTGGGTTGCCAAAAGTGGGTGCACACCTTAAGAAGTATGTTAGCCTGGGCAAGGTAAGGCACTTGTGAGAAGGTAGAGGGCATGCATGGAGTCCAAGTCCCCTATTCTCGCTTCCATCCTCTTTAGGTCTCTAAACTTTTCATCAAGGACTGCAGCAATGGCATTGTGGCCAGAGGTGCTCCAAGTAGTGTGCTGTCGGTGGGTTAATGGCTGAGGCTTCTGGTAAAATGATTCACTGCTCTAATGATTACTCACCGGATGCAATAATTTCGCACTTGGAGGGGTTAAGAACGAGACCCATGGTCTCCCCCCGTGTCTTCACCAGCTGCAGGTCTTCCAGAAGGGAGTCTTGTGTGCCTGCTAGAGTGCCATCATCCAGGAACCAGATGTGAGCTCACTGGACAGTCTGGTTGTAATTTCTCGAACCGCTATGCAAAAGAGGAAGGGTGCAAGTGGGTCTCCCTGTTGAATTCCCTCTGCTGAGGTGACTTCATGTTTGCCAAACAGGAGGGTTGAGTCTTTGCTGTAGCCTGCTGACAAAACGGGAGAATGCTTGGGCAATGTTCCTGGACTGCAGTGAGGATTGCTTCCCTTTTGACCAAGTTGAAAGCGTTTTTAAAATCTAATTTTACTACTGCCTGGTCTTCAGTAAGAGAGCTAATGTAGGCTCGTGCAGCATGGGCCGCTGCTTCACAGCCTTGGGGGACTCCAAACCCCAGCTGGTTGGGTTGCAGCATGGTGGCTGCTTCCACTCGGATACTTCTGACAGCAGCCCTTGCAACTAGGCGGCGCGAAGGGTATTACCAACGGCAAGGGTCTGATCCTCCCCCCTTCTTTTCAGGGCACATAGGGATGCACCAAAGAAGAATGTTTTGTTTCATCAGGATTAACCGACTGTATTGCCCTCTTCAATTTTCTTGCTGACTTGGGTACCTAATTTTGCTGTCGCTGATTGTCGTACTTGTCTGCCTCGGCGGTGTTTGGTGTGTTTGGGGAGGCGGACTAGGTTGTCAGCCCTAGGAAAATCCCTAATTGCTTTATTGACGGATGAGGCCAGTGTGTCCTTGCCTCCTCTGTTGTACAACCTAAGCATGCATTGCCAAAAAGTAACAGATTGTGCCAGGCTTTGATGGTATCAGGTGCATCAAGGTATTTGACCCTCTGTTGACTTTTCCGATGAGGTCCGTGTATTTCCCGGCAGGAAATGGGCGAGAGGCCTTTGGGATGTGAGTGAGTGTCCTGGTTGACGTTGCTTTAATTGCCTCTAGCAGGTCGTCTGTTGCAATATAATCTGTTGCGATTTGTGCTGGTGCAACAGGCTCCTGAGTGCTGCCTCCTCCCACGGGAGGCCTCCCTGACCAGGACAGTCACCATGTGGCGTATGACTCTGGAGACAGAGTTGATGCTGATGTTGCTCCCACAAACACTGCAGGTGCCTCTCCTTTGAATGGCTTCCGGAGGGGTGAGCTGGCTGGCAGCGGCCTCTTCTGCCATCCCCTTAGGTAAAGTGACTGTCACCTTGCACTGGAGTATTTGTCACTCCCTCCTGGCTGGGGGGGACGAGGTGTCCCATAAACCATGCGTCATGTCTGGGCAGATGTCTGGGGGGGGGGGGGCTCGGAGGTGGTGGGTGGGGGTGGGTGGCTACGCTGGCCCGGCCTGGGAGGTGTGAAGACGCGTCCTCCTGATCGTGGGAGGTGGGGGGGGGAGCGGAAGATACTGCACCTCACTGCGGGGGGCGGGAGACACTACACAAGGAGTGGGGGAGCGGGAGACACTAAACTCACTGGGGAAGAGGGGGGGAGGCACTAATCTCAGGGGGGGGGGAAGGGAGGGTTGGGTTGGCACTTAACACTTGGATAATTTCGTTGTCACTAAACACTGGTGCCCTGGCTCACTGGGTGTGGTGCACTCAACACAATACTCACAATGGTCCAGTCACCACAGGACTGGACTAAACTTATCTTTTTCAAGCACTTATTGGCACACTGGTGACCCCCTCTCTTGACCACACCACATGTTGTCTTCCACCCTTTCCTGGTGAGGGAGCCGTAGGGCGTGTGACGTGTGTGGGCGTGAGCTGACGGTGGCGTCGGGTGGCGGTGGGCGTAGGGTTTGCGTGGGATGACGGTGGGCGTGGGGTGCCGGTGGGCGTGGGGAGCCGGTGGGCGGGGGGGTAACGGTGGGCGTTGGGGGTGATGCGTGGGAGGTGATGGTGGGCGTTGGTCGACAGTGGGCGTGAGTGGGCAATGGTCGTCGGGTCAGCCGCCGGGAGTGGGTTGCTGGGGTGGGCTGGCGAGGCCTGCGGGAGGCTAGGGAGGGGGGAGAGGGGTCCCGCCACAGGTAGCGGTCACAAACACTTAACACAAAGTTTCACTGGTGCATTGTGTTTATCACTAAAAACTCACCGTTCATCTGAAAAGACGCACACATTCACTTATAAGACTGCTGTTATACAAGCAGGTTTGTGAGCCTCCCCTTCACTCCCCCCCCCCCTCCACTTGAGGACTCCTCCCGCCAGGAGGCTGTTGTTTATGGAGGCACTGGGATAACCCTCACCCAGGCCTATGTCCTTCCCCTCACTCGCACACCTCCCGCCAAAACAACACACCTTTTACAGTTGATTCTGTTGGACGCTGGAGAGTAGGCTTCCTCGACCCACTAAGAGTCTTCAGCAGGTATTAACACAGACATGAGTCGATTCTTAACTTCCTCAGGCACTGTTATCCTTGTTGAATGGGCAAAAATGTGGGACCCAACCCCCAGCACGACCGACTGCTACGGCTGCTGCCCGACCCTAATATATCCCGACCATACGGCTGCTGCCCGACCATATATATATATATATATTAGTATATTTTGGTAAGCAGTCTTCCTGTAGACATATTTATTAAATATGACCGAAAAAGTAAGATTAATAATTCTAACACGAATTTTCTCAATTTTCCTTATGTTTGTTTTTACTGATGACGGTAAATGAAAATCAATTCTCCAAAATTCATTCTTTATTTCTTAGTCTGACGCGACACTTGAGCGCGTTTCGTAAAACTTATTACATTTTCAAAGACTTTAGTTACCACACACAGAACAACTATAACTGAAAGAGTTTAAACAGTTTTCTTTTTTATACCTGCATTTGGGTGAGGTGATATGCTACAATGGTTTGGGGTGAGGTGAGAACAAACACAGAACACGAAACAATGGGTATAAGCTAAAGGGAAGAATAGATCTGTAACTGCAGAAGGCCTATTGGCCTTCTGCAGTTATATTGGCCCGATTTCTGTTTCTATATTGGAGCGGAGTCTTGAAGTGGGTAGAATATAGTTGTGCGTTAATTGGCTGTTGATTGCTGGTGTTGACTTCTTGATGTGTAGTGCCTCGCAGATGTCAAGCCGCCTGTTGTCGCTGTATCTATCAATGATTTCTGTGTTGTTTGTTAAGATTTCTCTGGTGATGGTTTGGTTGTGGGAGAGATTATATGTTCCTTGATAGAGCCCTGTTGCTTATGCATCGTTAATCGCCTGGAAAGAGATGTTGTTGTCTTGCCTATATATTGAGTTCTTTGGGGCTTACAGTCCCAAGTGGGCATTTGAAGGCATAGACGACATTGGTCTCTTTCAAAGCGTTCTGCTTTGTGTCTGGAGAGTTTCTCATGAGTAGGTTGGCAGTTTTCTTGGTTTTATAGTAAATCGTCAATTGTATCTTCTGATTTTTGTCTGTAGGGATAACGTTTCTATTAACAATATCTTTCAGGACCCTTTCCTCCGTTTTATGAGCTGTGGAGAAGAAGTTCCTGTAAAATAGTCTAATAGGGGGTATAGGTGTTGTGTTAGTTGTATCTTCAGAGGTTGCATGGCGTTTCACTTTCCTTCTTATGATGTCTTCAATGAAACCATTGGAGAAGCCGTTGTTGACTAGGACCTGCCTTACTCTACAGAGTTCTTCGTCGACTTGCTTCCATTCTGAGCTGTGGCTGAGAGCACGGTCGACATAAGCGTTAACAACACTCCTCTTGTACCTATCTGGGCAGTCACTGTTGGCATTTAGGCACATTCCTATGTTTGTTTCCTTAGTGTAGACTGCAGTGTGGAAACCTCCGCTCCTTTCCATGACTGTTACATCTAGAAAGGGCAGCTTCCCATCCTTCTCCATCTCGTAAGTGAAACGTAACACAGAATTCTGCTCAAACGCTTCTTTCAGCTCCTGCAGATGTCTGACATCAGGTACCTGTGTAAAAATGTCGTCAACATACCTGCAGTATATGGCCGGTTTCAAGTTCAAGTCGACTAAGACTTTTTCCTCAATAGTACCCATGTAGAAGTTTGCAAACAGGACGCCTAGGGGAGAACCCATAGCGACCCCATCTACTTGCTTATACATGTGCCCATCCGGGCTCAAGAAGGGTGCCTCCTTAGTACAAGCTTGGAGTAGTTTCCTCAGGATATTTTCTGGCATGTCAAGGGGAGTACAGGCCGGGTCTCGATACACTCGGTCCACTATCATCCCGATTGTTTCATCCACAGGTACGTTGGTGAACAGTGATTCTACGTCCAACGATGCTCTTATCCCTGTAGCCCGTGTTCCCCGCAGTAAGTCAACAAATTCCTTCGGGGATTTCAGGCTGAAGTTGCACGGGACATAAGGAGTCAGTAAGCCGTTGAGTCGTTTCGCCAGTCTGTACGTGGGTGTGGGTATCTGGCTGATAATTGGCCGAAGTGGGTTTCCAGGCTTATGCGTCTTGACGTTTCCATACGCATATCCAGGTTTATATTCTCCAATAATCTTTGGCAGGTGGAGTCCGGATTTCTTGGCATTCACAGTTTCAATCAACTTGTTGACCTTTGTTTTCAATTCGGCTGTAGTGTCCTTCGTTACCCTTTGGAATTTAGTTTGGTCAGAGAGTATGTGGTTCATTTTCGCCAGATATTCGTCTTTCTTAAGGATGACGTATATTGCGACTTGTCGCCTCTCCTGACAACTATCTCCTTGTTCTCACGAAGGCTCTTGGCTGCCGCTTTGAGCTCGGGGGTCAGTATGGTACTTCTGTAGTTGCCTCGATTCTTTCCTCCTTCTGCAATAAGTTCAGCTTGTAAGGTGTCTTTGGTGGTGACTTTTTTGTGCTTCGAGGTCAAAATACCATGGCAATTCCACGATCAAGAGACCGGATTCCTGAACCTTGCAGGTATCAACCTCACTGAGGACCAAGTCACGCTCCTAAATCTGGGTATAAACTGTCACGTTATGTCCAGACCAAGTGCGTTGGCCGGAAGTGGGTTGGAGATCCTGTTGGACGACATATTTGACCTCGAAGCACAAAAGAAGGTCACCACCAAAGACACCTTACAAGCTGAACTTATTGCAGAAGGAGGAAAGAATCGAGGCAACTACAGAAGTACCATACTGACCCCCGAGCTCAAAGCGGCAGCCAAGAGCCTTCGTGAGAACAAGGAGATAGTTGTCAGGAGAGGCGACAAGTCGCCAATATACGTCATCCTAAGAAAGACGAATATCTGGCGAAAATGAACCACATACTCTCTGACCAAACTAAATTCCAAAGGGTAACGAAGGACACTACAGCCGAATTGAAAACAAAGGTCAACAAGTTGATTGAAACTGTGAATGCCAAGAAATCCGGACTCCACCTGCCAAAGATTATTGGAGAATATAAACCTGGATATGCGTATGGAAACGTCAAGACGCATAAGCCTGGAAACCCACTTCGGCCAATTATCAGCCAGATACCCACACCCACGTACAGACTGGCGAAACGACTCAACGGCTTACTGACTCCTTATGTCCCGTGCAACTTCAGCCTGAAATCCCCGAAGGAATTTGTTGACTTACTGCGGGGAACACGGGCTACAGGGATAAGAGCATCGTTGGACGTAGAATCACTGTTCACCAACGTACCTGTGGATGAAACAATCGGGATGATAGTGGACCGAGTGTATCGAGACCCGGCCTGTACTCCCCTTGACATGCCAGAAAATATCCTGAGGAAACTACTCCAAGCTTGTACTAAGGAGGCACCCTTCTTGAGCCCGGATGGGCACATGTATAAGCAAGTAGATGGGGTCGCTATGGGTTCTCCCCTAGGCGTCCTGTTTGCAAACTTCTACATGGGTACTATTGAGGAAAAAGTCTTAGTCGACTTGAACTTGAAACCGGCCATATACTGCAGGTATGTTGACGACATTTTTACACAGGTACCTGATGTCAGACATCTGCAGGAGCTGAAAGAAGCGTTTGAGCAGAATTCTGTGTTACGTTTCACTTACGAGATGGAGAAGGATGGGAAGCTGCCCTTTCTAGATGTAACAGTCATGGAAAGGAGCGGAGGTTTCCACACTGCAGTCTACACTAAGGAAACAAACATAGGAATGTGCCTAAATGCCAACAGTGACTGCCCAGATAGGTACAAGAGGAGTGTTGTTAACGCTTATGTCGACCGTGCTCTCAGCCACAGCTCAGAATGGAAGCAAGTCGACGAAGAACTCTGTAGAGTAAGGCAGGTCCTAGTCAACAACGGCTTCTCCAATGGTTTCATTGAAGACATCATAAGAAGGAAAGTGAAACGCCATGCAACCTCTGAAGATACAACTAACACAACACCTATACCCCCTATTAGACTATTTTACAGGAACTTCTTCTCCACAGCTCATAAAACGGAGGAAAGGGTCCTGAAAGATATTGTTATAGAAACGTTATCCCTACAGACAAAAATCAGAAGATACAATTGACGATTTACTATAAAACCAAGAAAACTGCCAACCTACTCATGAGAAACTCTCCAGACACAAAGCAGAACGCTTTGAAAGAGACCAATGTCGTCTATGCCTTCAAATGCCCACTTGGGGACTGTAAGCCCCAAAGAACTCAATATATAGGCAAGACAACAACATCTCTTTCCAGGCGATTAACGATGCATAAGCAACAGGGCTCTATCAAGGACATATAATCTTCCCACAACCAAACCATCACCAGAGAAATCTTAACAAACAACACAGAAATCATTGATAGATACAGCGACAACAGGCGGCTTGACATCTGCGAGGCACTACACATCAAGAAGTCAACACCAGCAATCAACAGCCAATTAACGCACAACTATATTCTACCCACTTCAAGACTCCGCTCCAATATAGAAACATCAAGAAATACGGGCCAAAGAACTGCGGGCCAATAGGCCTTCTGCAGTTACAGATCTATTCTTCCCTTTAGCTATACCCATTGTTTCGTGTTCTGTGTTTGTTCTCACCTCACCCCAAACCATTGTAAATGTCACCTCACCAAATGCAGGTATAAAAAAGAAAAGCTGTTTAAACTCTGTTCAGTTATAGTTGTTCTGTGTGTGTAACTAAAGTCTTTGAAATGTAATAAGTTTTACGAAACGCGCTCAAGTGTCGCGTCAGACTAAGAAATAAAGAATGAATTTTGGAGAATTGATTTTTCATTTACCGTCATCAGTAAAAACAAACATAAGGAAAATTGAGAAAATTCGTGTTAGAATTATTAATCTTCTTTTCGGTCATATTTAATGTCAATAGATGATGAATCAGGCGCCATGCCAACAGATGGTGAATCAGGCGGCATGCCAACAGATGGTGAGATAGGTTGCATGCCAACAGATGATGAGTCAGGCTGCATGTCAACAGATAGTGAGCCAATATAGTTGCCAAATGATAGTGTGGAAGTCAGTCTTCATCTGTACTTTTGTCTTTGCTCGGAGTCTGGATAGATTGAAGAACTTTTCCTCAGATCTTGTACGAAGACAGCTGCCCTCTGTAATTGTTCCAAAGGCATGCTTGACGAGGATCGCGAATACGATCCGAACAGGGTTGGAGCAAGAACACACTCTTGTTTAACACCACTGTTAATGTTGAATGGTTTAGAAGTTGAGCCGTTGTACATGACTGTTCCCTTCATGTCCTCGTGGAACAATTGCATCACGCTGAGTAGGGTGGGTGGGCAGCCAATTTTGGCCAAGATCTTGAGTAGTCCATCCCTGCTCACGAGGTCAAAAGGCCTTTGTAAGGTCAATGAAGGCGATATACATGGTTTTCCTCTGCTCCCTGCACTTTTCTTGAAGCTGTCTCGGGGAGAACACCGTGTCGGAGATAGATCTCTCGGCTCTGAAACCGCACTGTGACTCAGATACACTCTTTCAGCAAGAATCTGAAGCCTGACCAAGACGACCCTAGCGAAGAGTTTTGCCAACGACGCTTAGAAGGGAGATGCCGCGATAGCTGTTGACATTGCTTCTGTCACCTTTATTTTTGTATAAAGATGGATAAATATATGAGAGATAGATGGATAGATGAATAGATAGATGAGTGGATAGATGAATGAGTAGATGGATGGATAGCTAGACTGACAGGTATGTGGAGAGATTGCCGGAACGATGGATAGATAGATGCATGGGTGGTTGGAT
>WNGS01013655.1:11938-26909 GCA_020271785.1 Procambarus virginalis
GTGGAACATAATCCTTTTGTCAGCATTCATATTTTAAATTGCCATATTCCAAAATATTTTGAATATTTGAGCTGAATTTCGGGAGTCATATATATAGTGTATCAATATGTAGAAATGGAAAATGACAGCCAGCCATACATGACAGCCATACATGACAGCCATACATGACAGCCATACATGACATACATATACATGGTGATATACACAGCGCGAACACTCGCCGTCTATCTGGTAGCTGAGCTTGACGTATCTACCATTGTGTCAGCAAGGCGGACAGTCCGCCTGCTATACTCCTCACTCTTCCTTACACCTGCCCCCACCCCCCTCACCCTAAATTCCACCTGTATAGAATACACTAATGAACAAATCCACAAGGGCCGTGATGAGGATTCGAACCTGCGTCCGAGAGCATCCCAGACGCTGCCATCACCCCCCCAACCTCCACCCCAACCTCCAAGGCCTCCCTCCGTGACGGGCGTGAGGAAGGCCGCCCTCCGTGACGGGCGTGAGGAAGGGCCGCCTTCCGTGACGGGCGTGAGGAAGGCCGCCCTCCGTGACGGGGGTGAGGAAGGCCGCCCTCCGTGACGGGCGTGAGGAAGGCCTCCCTCCGTGACGGGTGTGAGGAAGGCCGCCCCTCCGTGACGGGCGTGAGGAAGGCCGCCCTCCGTGACGGGCGTGAGGAAGGCCGCCCTCCGTGACGGGCGTGAGGAAGGCCGCCCTCCGTGACGGGTGTGAGGCGGGCCGACCTCCGTGACGGGGGTGAGGAAGGCCGCCCTCCGTGACGGGCGTGAGGAAGGCCGCCCTCCGTGACGGGTGTGAGGAGGGGCGGCCCTCCGTGACGGGCGTGAGGAAGGCCGCCCTCCGTGACGGGTGTGAGGAAGGCCGCCCTCCGTGACGGGCGTGAGGAGGGGCGGCCCTCCGTGACGGGCGTGAGGGGCCGCCCTCCGTGACGGGCGTGAGGAAGGCCGCCTCTCGTGACGGGGGTGAGGAAGGCCGCCCTCCGTGACGGGCGTGAGGAAGGCCGCCCTCCGTGACGGGGGTGAGGAAGGCCGCCCTCCGTGACGGGGGTGAGGAAGGCCGCCCTCCGTGACGGGGGTGAGGCGGGCCGCCCTCCGTGACGGGCGTGAGGAAGGCCGCCCTCCGTGACGGGGGTGAGGCGGGGCGCCCTCCGTGACGGGCGTGAGGAAGGCCGCCCTCCGTGACGGGCGTGAGGAAGGCCGCCCTCCGTGACGGGCGTGAGGAAAGGCGGCCCTCCGTGACGGGGGTGAGGAAGGCCGCCCTCCGTGACGGGCGTGAGGAAGGCCGCCCTCCGTGACGGGCGTGAGGAAGGCCGCCCTCCGTGACGGGCGTGAGGAAGGCCGCCCTCCGTGACGGGCGTGAGGAAGGCCGTCCTTCATGACGGGCGTGAGGAAGGGCCGCCCTCCGTGACGGGGGTGAGGAAGGCCGCCCTCCGTGACGTGGGTGAGGAAGGGCCGCCCTCCGTGACGGGCGTGAGGAAGGCCGCCCTCCGTGACGGGCGTGAGGAAGGCGGCCCTCCGTGACGGGCGTGAGGAAGGCGGCCCTCCGTGACGGGCGTGAGGAAGGCGGCCCTCCGTAACGGGCGTGAGGAAGGCGGCCCTCCGTGACGGGCGTGAGGAAGGCGGCCCTCCGTGACGGGCGTGAGGAAGGCGGCCCTCCGTGACGGGCGTGTTAGGGTCAAGAGGCGACGTGTGCTGGTCACGTGACCACACCCCCCCCCACCTCTACCCCTGGTGATGGGCGGCCTGGCGGGGGACACAGATCTGGTTGATGGGGTTCTGGGAGTTCTTCTACTCCCCAAGCCCGGCCCGAGGCCAGGCTTGACTTGTGAGAGTTTGGTCCACTAGGCTGTTGCTTGGAGCGGCCCGCAGGCCCCCATACCCACCACAGCCCGGCTGGTCCGGAACTTCTCTTAGAAAACTATCTAGTTTCCTCTTGAAGATGTCCATGGTTGTTCCGGCAATATTTCTTATGCTTGCTGGGAGGACGTTGAACAACCGCGGACCTCTGATGTTTATACAGTGTTCTCTGACTGTGCCTTTGGCACCTCTGCTCTTCACTGGTTCTATTCTGCATTTTCTTCCAAATCGTTCACTCCAGTACGTCGTTATTTTACTGTGTAGATTTGGGTGATGGTGAGGCCTGGCGGAGGACACAGACCTCTGGTGATGGTGAGGCCTGGCGGAGGACACAGACCTCTGGTGATGGTGAGGCCTGGCGGAGGACACAGACCCCTGGTGATGGTGAGGCCTGGCGGAGGACACAGACCCTGGTGATGGTGAGGCCTGGCGGAGGACACAGACCTCTGGTGATGGTGTGTGAGGGTGATGGTGTGTGAGGGTGATGGTGTGTGAGGGTGATGGTGTGTGAGGGTGATGGTGTGTGAGGGTGATGGTGTGTGAGGGTGATGGTGTGTGAGGGTGATGGAGACATGTCACGCCTCACTCACCATATGAGGGGAGTTGTCTGGTAACGACCATTGACCCATTACCGCCGTCTTAATGACCCACACACAATTATCAGCCCATTCTCACACCGCCCCCCGCCCCTCCCCCGACCCAAGTCTTCCCACTTAATGAAGGTCATTATTGTGGTGCTGCAAGGTCAAGGTGGTGGTTGGTGGTGGTCTGGTGAGGGTTCTGGTGGNTATATGTATGTATTAACACGATGTACTGAACGGGGTGAGAATAGCTTCACCTACCTCATTCCTTTGTGTGTATGTTACATCAATAAACTTATTTCAATTTCATATTAACAAATTAATGTTGTACCATGATTGTCAGCAGTACAATTACCTTACAAAGTTATTGTCCAGGTGTAAAGTATATTGGTCCACGACGCGTAGTGATTGAGTTTAAAATTTAAGACTAACGAAGCAATAAGAGAAAAGTTTAATATACCAACAAAAGCAAAACCATTATGTATAAAAAAGGCTTCCTTGCTTATTTTCTTCAGCAAATCCTATGATCTACGTCCTGTACCATCAGCAGGTTTATAGTAGCTTAATGTTGTTTGAGCAAAACTTTAGGGTTCGACTCTTTTATTATTAGCTGGACCTTCCTTCTGGTGGCTGCTGCATCGTTGCAAGATCACTAACTTGCAAGACGAAGATGTAGCAGACATGTGGAGCGTGAATGTCGCTAGAGGAGCATGCTGGGTCCCAGGAGCTCGAGGCCGCCTATCTACACAACTATTGGGGAAGTGCGCGCCCCTCTGAGTTACACAGGATTGATGGGCAACTTCCCTGGAGCGGACTTTTCACCACCAACATTACCTTATTCCTTGCCTGGCCTCAGCCGGATAAGCTGTCTGTCTCATTCCCAGTAATCCTGGACCCCTCCGCGGCCGACCTCCTCCCCCCCTCACCAGACAATAACGGAGGGCGGCCGGAGGAGTGAGAAATCTTAAGAACATAAGGTTCCCGGAGACTTCCACCTGACCACTCCACACTCGCAAGTGTCACCATTTGCGGAATTTGAGTAGAATATTGTGGAGGGAGAGAGAGAGGCGGGGAGTGGTATACGGCGCGGGTCTCCGGCGGTAATGCGGCCCTGGGAGACGGTGAAGAGACAGCGGTGACGGCCAGGAGGTATATTGACCTCCTGGAGGTGGAACACACACCCTCTGCCTCCCTCTGGGTCACAATAGTAATCCCCCGCCTAGCGCCGCCGCCCGTCACCCCGCTCCTCCTTCCTTACCGTGTTTAACACCGTTGAACACTGACTCGTTCCTCGGGAGGCGCCCCGACTCATAGCTGCGTTTTTTCCCGCTGTTTTTATAGGCTCAGATATGTGTAAGTCTTTATATGAGCTTGACAGCACTGGAGGATTTGTGGGATAGAAGCGCTCAAGGTGTATGGGAGTGATTGGTGAGGCTTCACCTCGTCCACACCTCAACACTACCCACACAATACAAAATGAAAATGTTTATTGAGGTATAAGTACACACAAAGGGATGAGGTAGTTTATCTCTCTCCCGCTCCCCGTGGGTGAGGTGCTGGGGACCAGAGCTGGAGCCCATCTGTTTCCTACTGAACATGGACACAACACAACTCACCAATACACACCTCAGAGGTTTCTCATAACTCAAAAATGTTAAAAACTGCTATATCATAGGTGCTATATGTGAGGTGCTATATCTTAGTTCTATATATGATTGGCGATATCCGAGATGCTATATCTTAGGAGATATATCTTAGGTACTATATATGAGGTGCTATATCTTAGGAGTTATATCTTAGGTACTATATGTGAGGTGCTACATTCATCTGTGGTGCTCTGTGAGGCGTATTGTGTTAGTACTGAGAGGTCCAAGACGGTAGACCAGACACTTAGAGGATGAACATTAATAGAGAGAGAGGTTAAGGTGTCACAACTTGGCCGCAGCAGTTATATACGAATATAAAATCTGTGGAGACCACTAAACAACACAAACGACGATAAGGGCCTCGTGTGGTCGTTAGTGGTGACCTTAAACACAGAGTCGTGTGGTCGTCGTGGCGGGGGTGATGGGCAGACTCCATACACCGGTTGTGGCGTGGTTGGTGGAGTTAAGACTTCATAAATGGATTCAAACAGATATAACAGCCCAAAGGGGTTCGGAACCTTGTATACCAGGCTGTTGATAATTGCGAGGCGGGACCCAAGAGCTTAGTATACACAGATAGTGTATGTGAGTGCTTTCGTGTTTCCTTGCATATGTATAGTGTTGGTGTGTGTTGGTGTGAAGAGCGAGACTGTGGTGGCTGAGGTGTTAATAATTAAGCACATATCGTATCCAGATGTGTGTCTCATCTGGGTGCTACGATCTGTCCCCTCAACCAGGCCATTAGTCTACGCCAGCTCCCATAACCAGGCCTTCCACGAGTCTTAACTAGGCTTGCCATCTTGAACTCGGTCACCTCCCCCAAGTCAGGTCATCGTCCCAAGCCCTGGTCAAGGTGTTGGATGATATTATCCTCGCAGGATGATGGCCAGTCAGCCCAGAGGAAGGTGGTCGACAGGAACCACCAACCGTCAGCAGGCAGACAGAAAGCAGACATAAGCAGACGGGAATAAAGCAGGGAGGAGGAGCAGGGTACGCGTATGAGGGGCCAGCAGCGGTGCCAACACAAATGATGTTTGCATCACAAATGACCCAATGAATTCATCACGTTTCCCAGTTAACAATCGCTAACGCCATGATTCGGCCGCAATTTGGCTTTGGCGACAATACCCTCCGGGCGATTTGCATCCGCCTAATCCAGGGCCAGCAGTAAGGGCCAGAATCCGGC
This sequence comes from Procambarus virginalis, assembly GCA_020271785.1. Classification (NCBI taxonomy): domain Eukaryota; kingdom Metazoa; phylum Arthropoda; class Malacostraca; order Decapoda; family Cambaridae; genus Procambarus; species Procambarus virginalis. The sequence goes on from WNGS01013655.1 coordinate 17,229, forward strand.
GGGTGGGCACAGGGGAGCCTCGGCCGGAGGGGAGCGCGTGGCTTAGTCTTGTGTTGCCCCGGGTCTGGCCTGGCCTATAATGGGGTGGGGGACACAAAGCAAAGCAACAGATCAAAGAATCAATTACCAATGTACATAGTTATGTTGTAACGAACGGGGAGGTGGTGGAGGGGCCACCACTGGTAGCGGGGACCACCACTGGTAGCGGGGGCCACCACTGGTAGCGGGGACCACCACTGGTAGCGTGGACCACCACTGGTAGCGGGGACCACCACTGGTAGCGGGGACCACCACTGGTAGCATGGACCACCACTGGTAGCGGGGGCCACCACTGGTAGCGGGGGGCCACCACTGGTAGCATGGACCACCACTGGTAGCGGGGGCCACCACTGGTAGCGGGGGGCCACCACTGGTAGCATGGACCACCACTGGTAGCGGGGGCCACCACTGGTAGCGGGGACCACCACTGGTAGCGGGGGCCACCACTGGTAGCGGGGACCACCACTGGTAGCAGGGACCACCACTGGTAGCGGGGACCACCACTGGTAGCGGGGGCCACCACTGGTAGCGGGGGCCACCACTGGTAGCGGGGGCCACCACTGGTAGCGGGGGCCACCACTGGTAGCGGGGGCCACCACTGGTAGCGGGGGCCACCACTGGTAGCGGGGGCCACCACTGGTAGCATGGACCACCACTGGTAGCGGGGGCCACCACTGGTAGCGGGGGCCACCACTGGTAGCGGGGGCCACCACTGGTAGCATGGACCACCACTGGTAGCGGGGGCCACCACTGGTAGCGGGGACCACCACTGGTAGCGGGGGCCACCACTGGTAGCGGGGGCCACCACTGGTAGCGGGGACCACCACTGGTAGCAGGGACCACCACTGGTAGCGGGGGCCACCACTGGTAGCGGGGGCCACCACTGGTAGCGGGGGCCACCACTGGTAGCGGGGGCCACCACTGGTAGCGGGGGCCACCACTGGTAGCGGGGGCCACCACTGGTAGCGGGGGCCACCACTGGTAGCATGGACCACCACTGGTAGCGGGGGCCACCACTGGTAGCGGGGGCCACCACTGGTAGCGGGGGCCACCACTGGTAGCGGGGGCCACCACTGGTAGCGGGGACCACCACTGGTAGCGGGGGCCACCACTGGTAGTGGTGGCCACTACTGGTAGCATGGACCACCACTGGTAGCGGGGGACCACCACTGGTAGCGGGGGCCACCACTGGTAGCGGGGGCCACCACTGGTAGCGGGGACCACCACTGGTAGCGGGGGCCACCACTGGTAGCGGGGGCCACCACTGGTAGCGGGGGGCCACCACTGGTAGCATGGACCACCACTGGTAGCGGGGGCCACCACTGGTAGCGGGGACCACCACTGGTAGCATGGACCACCACTGGTAGCGGGGGCCACCACTGGTAGCGGGGGGCCACCACTGGTAGCATGGACCACCACTGGTAGCGGGGGCCACCACTGGTAGCGGGGACCACCACTGGTAGCGGGGGCCACCACTGGTAGCGGGGACCACCACTGGTAGCAGGGACCACCACTGGTAGCGGGGGCCACCACTGGTAGCGGGGACCACCACTGGTAGCGGGGACCACCACTGGTAGCGGGGGCCACCACTGGTAGCGGGGGACCACCACTGGTAGCGGGGGCCACCACTGGTAGCGTGGACCACCACTGGTAGCGGGGGCCACCACTGGTAGCGGGGACCACCACTGGTAGCGGGGGCCACCACTGGTAGCGGGGACCACCACTGGTAGCGGGGACCACCACTGGTAGCGGGGGCCACCACTGGTAGCGGGGGCCACCACTGGTAGCGGGGACCACCACTGGTAGCGGGGACCACCACTGGTAGCGGGGGCCACCACTGGTAGTGGTGGCCACCACTGGTAGCATGGACCACCACTGGTAGCGGGGGACCACCACTGGTAGCGGGGGCCACCACTGGTAGCGTGGACCACCACTGGTAGCGGGGACCACCACTGGTAGCGGGGACCACCACTGGTAGCGGGGACCACCACTGGTAGCGTGGACCACCACTGGTAGCGTGGACCACCACTGGTAGCGGGGGACCACCACTGGTAGCGGGGACCACCACTGGTAGCGGGGACCACCACTGGTAGCGGGGGACCACCACTGGTAGCGGACCCCCACCACTGGTAGCGGGGACCACCACTGGTAGCGTGGACCACCACTGGTAGCGGGGACCACCACTGGTAGCGGGGGACCACCACTGGTAGCGTGGACACCACTGGTAGCGTGGACCACCACTGGTAGCGGGGACCACCACTGGTAGCGGGGGACCACCACTGGTAGCGTGGACACCACTGGTAGCGTGGACCACCACTGGTAGCGGGGACCACCACTGGTAGCGGGGGACCACCACTGGTAGCGGGGACCACCACTGGTAGCGGGGACCACCACCACTGGTAGCGGGGACCACCACTGGTAGCGGGGGACCACCACTGGTAGCGGGGGACCACCACTGGTAGCGGGGGACCACCACTGGTAGCGGGGACCACCACACTGGTAGCGGGGACCACCACTGGTAGCGTGGACCACCACTGGTAGCGGGGACCACCACTGGTAGCGTGGACCACCACTGGTCGAGGGGACCACCACTGGTAGCGGTGGACCACCACTGGTAGCGTGGACCACCACTGGTAGCGTGGACCACCACTGGTAGCGTGGACCACCACTGGTAGCGGGGGACCACCACTGGTAGCGGGGACCACCACCACTGGTAGCGGGGACCACCACTGGTAGCGGGGGACCACCACTGGTAGCGTGGACCACCACTGGTCGAGGGACCACCACTGGTAGCGGGGACCACCACTGGTAGCGTGGACCACCACTGGTAGCGTGGACCACCACTGGTAGCGGGGGACCACCACTGGTAGCGGGGACCACCACTGGTAGCTGGGACCACCACCACTGGTAGCGGGGACCACCACTGGTAGCGGGGACCACCACCACTGGTAGCGGGGACCACCACTGGTAGCGGGGGACCACCACTGGTAGCGGGGACCACCACTGGTAGCGGAGACCACCACTGGTAGCGGGGGACCACCACTGGTAGCGGGGACCACCACTGGTAGCGGGGACCACCACCACTGGTAGCGGACCACCACCACTGGTAGCGGGGACCACCACTAGTAGCGTGGACCACCACTGGTAGCGGGGACCACCACTGGTCGAGGGACCACCACTGGTAGCGGGGCCACCACTGGTAGCGGGGGACCACCACTGGTAGCGGGGACCACCACTGGTCGAGGGGACCACCACTGGTAGCGGGGACCACCACTGGTAGCGGGGGACCACCACTGGTCGAGGGGACCACCACTGGTAGCGGGGACCACCACTGGTAGCGGGGGACCACCACTGGTAGCGGGGACCACCACTGGTAGCGGGGACCACCACTGGTAACGGGGACCACCACTGGTAGCGGGGACCACCACTGGTAGCGGGGGACCACCACTGGTCGAGGGGCGGTGGGTCTTGGGCAGGAGACAATTACAACCAGTAACACAATTTGCATGTATCTACCCCAAGTGTTGCCGCCCACAGCTGCTTCCTTCGCGACGAACTCCACTCCACTCAACATTTCCCCCCCCCAACATAACACGTAATCTCACGCCACACGCAAACACGCACGCGCGTGCCCGAGGTTGCGACAAGGACGGTCATGAAGGGTAGGGAGATGGAGCCATGGAGACGACTCAGTCTGGCGGTCAATATTGGTGTTTACATATGGTTTGTCTTGGGACAATATTGGCACCAGTTGTATCCCGGCGTCGGCGCTCCCACAACCACTCTCTCTCTCTCTAACAATCGTAACGAGTAATTTGCTCGATAACGGCCTTGTTTGGATTGTTAATAGGATGTTGAGATGACAATGGCTCGAGCCAATAGATCACACAATAACTCTGTTTGATGTTGGTTACGTCCCTCGCTTCTGACGAAGGTTTGTGTGTGTGTGTGTGTGTTTAGTCTCTGGCGCCACACGAGGCTCTATACCAGTACTCAAGTGTACGGTCATCAGTGGTGGGGTGTACACCAGTGGTGGGGTGTACACCAGTGGTGGGGTGTACACCAGTGGTGGGGTGTACACCAGTGGTGGGGTGTACACCAGTGGTGGGGTGTACACCAGTGGTGGGGTGTACACCAGTGGTGGAGTGTACACCAGTACTTACATGGTGTCATCTCTACCATCGTGAGAGTACACCTCAATGTTCCCGAGAGAGGCGCCCTGGCCTCGCCTCTCAACCCGAGTTGGGGTCCAAGGCGAGACCGCTGGGCACGGCTCCTTGCCCCTGATGCAACTGTTGATAGTTACCTGGGAGTTAGGTAACTGTTGTGGGTGGCAGCATCACCAGGAGAGAGAGAGTAGCAGCATCACTCATCTCCCCAACACCTTCCCTTCATCACCCACCAATAACGCCCCTGCTGATCCTGTTTAGTAGGGCGAGAAGTTCTCTAGGAGTGGCATCAGGGGCCAGCACAAACACGATAACGACTCATTAGCCAGTAATTACCAATTAGGCGCTATTATCGACAATCGCCTGATTACTCCCTCACGCCTCACGGTCCTCTGCTGTTGGGCTCACTGCACTTTTCCACCAGTCACGCCTATGGTAAAACTCACTTTTTGTCTGGGAGAATTTGGCTTCGGATATGGGACACAGGCGTGAGGGAGCCGGTCGGCCGAGCGGACAGCACGCTGGACTTGTGATCCTGTGGTCCTGGGTTCGATCCCAGGCGCCGGCGAGAAACAATGGGCAGAGTTTCTTTCACCCTATGCCCCTGTTACCTAGCAGTAAAATAGGTACCTGGGTGTTAGTCAGCTGTCACGGGCTGCTTCCTGGGGGTGGAGGCCTGGTCGAGGACCGGGCCGTCCTCCTGGCGACCAGGAGGGAGGCAGGGAGAGGCACGGAGGCTGCCAAGGAAGGAGGGACGGTAGGGTGATTGTATCTGTAGGACTGAAGGTAGGGTTGGAGGCAGGGTTGGAGGCAGGGTTGGAAGCAGGGTTGGGGTATAGGGAGGTATATATTTGCAGAGTGTGTTAGGAGGGGTGTGGCGGGAGGAGCGCCACACCACACAGCCACACCGCCGCCGCCCACACCTGCAGCACACCCCCACGGTCCCTCGGGTTTAAATGTGCGTTAATTCTCCCTGGCGGTGTAGGCTCTACGCTCCCCGGGAGGGTCCGGGAGAGGCGTCCCTGGACAGCAGGTCCGGGAGGGTCCGGGAGACGGCAACGTGCTCACAGGAGGGGAAGATCTCATATATACTCAGTGGCAGAAGGAGCCTCCTGGTAGTATATTACGCTCCTGGGAAGGCTGCAGAGCTTCGGAACGGGAGATGAATAAGAAGTGAGACGGAGGGACATGCTGTTGTTGTAGATTCACTTACACGGAACAAAAAGTTACAAGTAGCACGGGCTATGGTGAGCCCGTAGTGGACTTACCTGGCACAGGAGCGGGGCAAGTAGCACGGGCTATGGTGAGCCCGTAGTGGACTTACCTGGCACAGGAGCGGGGCAAGTAGCACGGGCTATGGTGAGCCCGTAGTGGACTTACCTGGCACAGGAGCGGGGCAAGTAGCACGGGCTATGGTGAGCCCGTAGTGGACTTACCTGGCACAGGAGCGGGGCAAGTAGCACGGGCTATGGTGAGCCCGTAGTGGACTTACCTGGCACAGGAGCGGGGCAAGTAGCACGGGCTATGGTGAGCCCGTAGTGGACTTACCTGGCACAGGAGCGGTGCTGTAACTACCCGAGTGTCTGGTGATGTCTGAGGTCGCACGTGCTCGCTGGGGTGAACGCCAGCTCTGAAGCCCTTGCACTTGTTTGGGTTAAAGTCCAGAAGCCATTTATCAGACCACCTCTGGAAGCTCTTAGGTTCATTCTGCAGGTCAAATAGCTGTGAGACAATCAAAGAGCGAGAGTCAGAGAGCAGAGTGTCAGAGAGCAAGAGAGCGAGTGAATCAGAGAGCGAGTCAGAGAGCAGAGGGTCAGAGAGCGAGAGAATCGGAGAGCGAGAGTCAGAGAGCAGAGGGTCAGAGAGCGAGAGAATCGGAGAGCGAGAGTCAGAGAGCAAGAGAGCGAGTCAGAGAGCAGAGGGTCAGAGAGCGAGAGAGCGAGAGAATCAGAGAGCGAGAGTCAGAGAGCAAGAGAATCAGAGAGCGAGAGTCACGGAGCAGAGGGTCAGAGAGCGAGAGAATCAGAGAGCGAGGGTCAGAGAGCAGAGGGTCAGAGAGCGAGAGAGCGAGAGAATCAGAGAGCGAGAGTCAGAGAGCAAGAGAATCAGAGAGCGAGAGTCACGGAGCAGAGGGTCAGAGAGCGAGAGAATCAGAGAGCGAGAGTCAGAGAGCAGAGGGTCAGAGAGCAAGAGAGCGAGTGAATCAGAGAGCGAGAGTCACGGAGCAGAGGGTCAGAGAGCGAGAGAATCAGAGAGCGAGAGTCACGGAGCAGAGGGTCAGAGAGCAAGAGAGCGAGTGAATCAGAGAGCGAGAGTCAGAGAGCAGAGGGTCAGAGAGCCGGCTGGTTGGCCGTAGCCGGCACGATTTAATCCAATTTCTAACCAATTATTTCAGGTGTGGGATACGCCTATTTTCAACACCCTGTCATCAATACAATGATTGGGCTAATTTGTGCCTGGGCCGGGCAAGAGGGGCGTATCGCCCACCCAACCTTTCCCTCTTTTAGGGGCTAAAAAGAATAAATAATAATTCTGGCAATTGGCAAAAAACAGAAAAAACAGAGGATAAAGAATGAGAAATATATATGTAATATAAACACCAGATGTAGTTCTTTTGTCCGGTGCGGGTCAGTGAATGCCGTCATGTGTTTTTTTGTATTTTCTTAATGGCTAAATATATGTTGACCTTTGACCTGGTCCAATTACACGTTGTTAGAGTCTATCACTCTTTTTTGTGGGGGTGAATTTTTGGCGTTTATGAGCAAGTTACAACACTTGATTATAACGAGGTTTGGCCCAGAAGTTGTCGGCCTTTTCACGTGGTCCACAGTGGCCCACAGTGGTTCACAGTGGCCCACAGTGGTTCATAGTGGCCCACAGTGGTTCACAGTGGCCCACAGTGGTCCACAGTGGCCCACAGTGGCCCACAGTGGCCCACAGTGGCCCACAGTGGCCCACAGTAGCCCACAGTGGTCCACAGTGGTCCACAGTGGCCCACAGTGGTTCATAGTGGCCCACAGTGGTTCACAGTGGCCCACAGTGGCCCACAGTGGCCCACAGTGGCCCACAGTGGCCCACAGTGGCCCATAGTGGCCCACAGTAGCCCACAGTGGTCCACAGTGGTCCACAGTGGCCCACAGTGGTCCACAGTGGCCCACAGTGGCCCATAGTGGCCCACAGTAGCCCACAGTGGTCCACAGTGGTCCACAGTGGCCCACAGTGGCCCATAGTGGCCCACAGTAGCCCACAGTGGCCCACAGTGGTCCACAGTGGTCCACAGTGGCCCACAGTAGCCCACAGTGGTCCACAGTGGTCCACAGTGGTCCACAGTGGCCCACAGTGGTCCACAGTGGCCCACAGTGGCCCAGGCGAGACGCAGCGTGAAGAGCGGATCAGGGAGCAGGAGACAGAGTGTCAGGGTTAGGCAAGAGTCACATTAGTCACTGCCACCACCCGACTTACTCCTGTATAAACCCTCTTCAAAGGAGGATAAACTTTCTATCAACGTGTAATGCCGCCCAGAAATTCCCAAGGAGGATGAACTAGAGCTTCAGAAGGCTTGTAAAACTGCAAGAATGATCCAGGTGGCTTATAGAGTTCAAGTGAAGCAAATGCAAGGTAATGAAGGCGAGTGCTGCGAGAGAAGAGACGGTACTCTGGCTACCAAATGAGAGGACAATAGTACCAGGAGTACCACCAGGAGAGTACCACCAGGAGAGTACCTCCAGGAGAGTACACATACAGTAGTCTGGTCACGTCGTAAAGAACTGAAATCAATGGGAACGTGATACATTTCGGTGACATAGTTTTGTGGGGGACCCGCACGTGATGCTGGGCTGCCCCCCCTCCCCCCTCACCTTCCCCTTCACTCTCCCCCTCCCCCTCATGCACCCTCCCCCTCACCCCTCCCCCTCCCCCTCACTCTTCCCTCTCACTGTTAATACGAACCTGTCTCTTGGTGGCCATATGAAACAGATATCACTCGGGTGCAAGGTTGGTCGAAATAAAAAGTACCTTTATAAATCTGAATGCTGAATTCTTAAGGACCATATATACCACATACGTCAGACCAGTCCTGGAATATGTGGCGTGGAGTTCATTTAGTCAAACAAAGGTCGAAGTTGGAGGACGTACAGAGGTATGACGGTGTCGGGATCCAAGAGCCAAAGTTCAACCCCCCCCCACACACAAGCACACACACACACACACACACACACACACACACACACACACACACACACACACACACACACACACACACACACACAGTGTCATTCATAAATGTGTCAACTTGTCAATAAAGTACACTGAGGGACACATTTACCCCATGAGCACTATGTAAACAAGGGGAGGGGGAGGGGGGAGGGGGGAGGGGGGGGGGAGGGGGTAGTGAGGGGATTATAGGTGTGGGGGGAGGAGATAAAGAGGGGGGGGATGGAGGGTTGGGATGTGGGATCGAATGGTGGATGGGCGGGAGTATGTACTAACCTAATTGTACTTGCGGGGTTGAGCTGCTTGAGGGGGAGAGGGAAGGTAGGGAGAATTAAGAGGATAAACGAAGGGTCTGTAGGAGTTGGAGTAAAGAAGAGAAGGAGGCAGAGAAAGAGGAAGAGAATTGGAATTGACCACTGGACAATAATATTAACTTCACTCTTAACATCTTACGTTACAGCATTTGGAGCGCTCTTGAGTCAAGTTACTCATTCCTGAGCCATATAATTATGAGTATTCCTTACCGAGTTCTTTCTTTCTCGGTACCCCCTTGAGATACCTAGGCTCCGAGGGCCATTACTTGCCTAAGTGAAGTATACTGCAGGGTAGAGGGAGCATTAAGACATTACACCCGCCACAATTAATGGGAGCAGCTTGTCACGGGTACAGGTGGCTATGTCTGCTCCCTCTCTCCTTCCCTCCCACCCCTCGCCTCTACCCTAGAGGGATGAGGACCCTTCTCTTCCCCCGCCTCCCTCCCACCTAATGCTACCTCACATAACTCCCACCTGCACCCCCAGCCTCCCCCAGGAGCCGGGGAAAATGGAAGGGAAGAGTTTTTGGGTGCTTGTGTTCACGAATATTTGTTTGACTGTGAATATGGATGCGGCCGTCGCTGCTTACTGGGATATATACAAGATTATTGCTTCCTCTGCCGCGCCTTGGCCCCGACTCTACCTGTGTGTGTGTGTGTGTGTGTGTGTGTGTGTGTGTGTGTGTGTGTGTGTGTGTGTGGTGTGTGTGTGTGTGCGTGCTGTGTGTACTAGCTGTGCTTGTGCTTGGGGGGGGTTGAGCTTTGACTCTTTGGTCCCGCATCTCACACTTATATACTTGTATATAATACTATATACTCCAGTTAGAACAGTGTGTGTGTGTGTGTGTGTGTGTGTGTGTGTGTGTGTGTGTGTGTGTGTGTGTCTGAACACATATGCTCACACATAGGAGTGTACATGAAGAGATGTACACACCTGTAGTGTACAAG
>WNGS01013655.1:35714-53214 GCA_020271785.1 Procambarus virginalis
GGGCAGTGCAGTTACCGCAGGGACGGTGGAGTTACCGCAGGGACGGTGGAGTTACCACAGGGACGGTGGAGTTACCTCAGGGGCAGTGGAGTTACCACAGGGACGGTGGCGTTACCTCAGGGCAGTGGAGTTACCAGAGCGACGGTGGAGTTACCAGAGGATAGTCCTCACCCTCCTGCGGCGGAGGATACTAACACGAAGCCCCGACACAATGACCACTCACACCACTGAACAACCTGTAGCGATTCTATAACGACGTTCTCATTACATTATCATGCATTTCCGAATGATAGAATTGTGATACGCTCCGAGAGGCGGGTGTAGGCCTACGTGGCTATAATCTAGGCACGCGGCATCACAATACCAACAGCAACAGATAAACTGATCTTAATAAGCAACAAATTATACTTTTATACAAGTCTTGTAAATTGTTGTCAGCACAAGTGTGGTGCTGACGGTGGGAGTCGACCCCACCACCAGCTCCTGTCAGCGGCACCTCACTCATTATTGACCTCACTCATTATTGACCCTCACTCATTATTGACCTCACTCATTATTGACCCTCACTCATTATTGACCCTCACTCATTATTGACCTCACTCATTATTGACCTCACTCATTATTGACCTCACTCATTATTGACCTCACTCATTATTGACCTCACTCATTATTGACCCTCACTCATTATTGACCTCACTCATTATTGACCTCACTCATTGACCCTCACTCATTATTGACCTCACTCATTATTGACCCTCACTCATTATTGACCTCACTCATTATTGACCTCACTCATTATTGACCTCACTCATTATTGACCTCATATTGACCTCACTCATTATTGACCTCACTCATTATTGACCTCACTCATTATTGACCTCACTCATTATTGACCTCACTCATTATTGACCTCACTCATTATTGACCCTCACTCATTATTGACCTCACTCATTATTGACCTCACTCATTATTGACCTCACTCATTATTGACCCTCACTCATTATTGACCTCACTCATTATTGACCTCACTCATTATTGACCTCACTCATTATTGACCATCACTCATTATTGACCTCACTCATTATTGACCTCACTCATTATTGACCTCACTCATTATTGACCATCACTCATTATTGACCTCACTCATTATTGACCTCACTCATTATTGACCTCACTCATTATTGACCATCACTCATTATTGACCATCACTCATTATTGACCTCACTCATTATTGACCCTCACTCATTATTGACCCTCACTCATTATTGACCTCACTCATTATTGACCTCACTCATTATTGACTTCACTCATTATTGACCATCACTCATTATTGACCATCACTCATTACTGACCCTCACTCATTATTGACCTCACTCATTATCGACCTCACTCATTATTGACCTCACTCATTATTGACCTCACTCATTATTGACCATCACTCATTATTGACCTCACTCATTATTGACCTCATTATTGACCTCACTCATTATTGACCATCACTCATTATTGACCTCACTCATTATTGACCCTCACTCATTATTGACCATCACTCATTATTGACCTCACTCATTATTGACCATCACTCATTATTGACCTCACTCATTATTGACCTCACTCATTATTGACCTCACTCATTATTGACCCTCACTCATTATTGACCCTCACTCATTATTGACCTCACTCATTATTGACCCTCACTCATTATTGACCTCACTCATTATTGACCCTCACTCATTATTGACCTCACTCATTATTGACCTCACTCATTATTGACCATCACTCATTATTGACCTCACTCATTATTGACCATCACTCATTATTGACCTCACTCATTATTGACCTCACTCATTATTGACCTCACTCATTATTGACCTCACTCATTATTGACCTCACTCATTATTGACCCTCACTCATTATTGACCTCACTCTTTGCAAACACTCCAGTAATGCTGCTGACAACAGCCGGGCTCTATAAACACTCCAGTAATGCTGCTGACAACAGCCGGGCTCTATAAACACTCCAGTAATGTTGCTGACAACAGCCAGGCTCTATAAACACTCCAGTAATGTTGCTGACAACAGCCAGGCTCTATAAACACTCCAGTAATGTTGCTGACAACAGCCAGGCTCTATAAACACTCCAGTAATGTTGCTGACAACAGCCGGGCTCTATAAACACTCCAGTAATGTTGCTGACAACAGCCAGGCTCTATAAACACGCCAGTAATGTTGCTGACAACAGCCGGGCTCTATAAACACTCCAGTAATGTTGCTGACAACAGCCAGGCTCTATAAACACGCCAGTAATGTTGCTGACAACAGCCGGGCTCTATAAACACTCCAGTAATGTTGCTGACAACAGCCAGGCTCTATAAACACTCCAGTAATGTTGCTGACAACAGCCAGGCTCTATAAACACTCCAGTAATGTTGCTGACAACAGCCGGGCTCTATAAACACTTCAGTAATGTTGCTGACAACAGCCAGGCTCTATAAACACTCCAGTAATGTTGCTGACAACAGCCGGGCTCTATAAACACTCCAGTAATGCTGCTGACAACAGCCGGGCTCTATAAACACTCCAGTAATGCTGCTGACAACAGCCGGGCTCTATAAACACTCCAGTAATGTTGCTGACAACAGCCAGGCTCTATAAACACTCCAGTAATGTTGCTGACAACAGCCAGGCTCTATAAACACTCCAGTAATGTTGCTGACAACAGCCAGGCTCTATAAACACTCCAGTAATGTTGCTGACAACAGCCAGGCTCTATAAACACTCCAGTAATGTTGCTGACAACAGCCAGGCTCTATAAACACTCCAGTAATGTTGCTGACAACAGCCGGGCTCTATAAACACTCCAGTAATGTTGCTGACAACAGCCGGGCTCTATAAACACTCCAGTAATGTTGCTGACAACAGCCGGGCTCTATAAACACTCCAGTAATGTTGCTGACAACAGCCGGGCTCTATAAACACTCCAGTAATGTTGCTGACAACAGCCAGGCTCTATAAACACTCCAGTAATGTTGCTGACAACAGCCAGGCTCTATAAACACTCCAGTAATGTTGCTGACAACAGCCAGGCTCTATAAACACTCCAGTAATGTTGCTGACAACAGCCAGGCTCTATAAACACTCCAGTAATGTTGCTGACAACAGCCGGGCTCTATAAACACTCCAGTAATGTTGCTGACAACAGCCAGGCTCTATAAACACTCCAGTAATGTTGCTGACAACAGCCAGGCTCTATAAACACTCCAGTAATGTTGCTGACAACAGCCAGGCTCTATAAACACTCCAGTAATGTTGCTGACAACAGCCGGGCTCTATAAACACTCCAGTAATGTTGCTGACAACAGCCAGGCTCTATAAACACTCCAGTAATGTTGCTGACAACAGCCAGGCTCTATAAACACTCCAGTAATGTTGCTGACAACAGCCAGGCTCTATAAACACTCCAGTAATGTTGCTGACAACAGCCAGGCTCTATAAACACTCCAGTAATGTTGCTGACAACAGCCAGGCTCTATAAACACTCCAGTAATGTTGCTGACAACAGCCGGGCTCTATAAACACTCCAGTAATGTTGCTGACAACAGCCAGGCTCTATAAACACTCCAGTAATGTTGCTGACAACAGCCGGGCTCTATAAACACTCCAGTAATGTTGCTGACAACAGCCAGGCTCTATAAACACTCCAGTAATGTTGCTGACAACAGCCGGGCTCTATAAACACTCCAGTAATGTTGCTGACAACAGCCAGGCTCTATAAACACTCCAGTAATGTTGCTGACAACAGCCAGGCTCTATAAACACTCCAGTAATGTTGCTGACAACAGCCGGGCTCTATAAACACTCCAGTAATGTTGCTGACAACAGCCGGGCTCTATAAACACTCCAGTAATGTTGCTGACAACAGCCGGGCTCTATAAACACTCCAGTAATGTTGCTGACAACAGCCGGGCTCTATAAACACTCCAGTAATGTTGCTGACAACAGCCGGGCTCTATAAACACTCCAGTAATGTTGCTGACAACAGCCGGGCTCTATAAACACTCCAGTAATGTTGCTGACAACAGCCGGGCTCTATAAACACTCCAGTAATGCTGCTGACAACAGCCGGGCTCTATAAACACTCCAGTAATGCTGTTGACAACAGCCAGGCTCTATAAACACTCCAGTAATGTTGCTGACAACAGCCGGGCTCTATAAACACTCCAGTAATGTTGCTGACAACAGCCAGGCTCTATAAACACTCCAGTAATGTTGCTGACAACAGCCGAGCTCTATAAACACTCCAGTAATGTTGCTGACAACAGCCGGGCTCTATAAACACTCCAGTAATGTTGCTGACAACAGCCGGGCTCTATAAACACTCCAGTAATGCTGCTGACAACAGCCAGGCTCTATAAACACTCCAGTAATGTTGCTGACAACAGCCGGGCTCTATAAACACTCCAGTAATGTTGTTGACAACAGCCAGGCTCTATAAACACTCCAGTAATGTTGCTGACAACAGCCGGGCTCTATAAACACTCCAGTAATGTTGCTGACAACAGCCAGGCTCTATAAACACTCCAGTAATGTTGCTGACAACAGCCAAAGGCTCTATAAACACTCCAGTAATCAAATTACCAACAACACGGGATGATAAGTATCAGATGACTGGACATTATATTCTACACTGAATTATTTACACGCTGTGTCCGTGCTCCACACCCTGTGTGCCCATGCTCCACACCCTGTGTGTCCATGCTCCACACCCTGTGTGTCCGTGTTCCACACCCTGTGTGTCCATGCTCCACACCCTGTGTGTCCGTGCTCCACACCCCTGTGTGTCCATGCTCCACACCCTGTGTGTCCATGCTCCACACCCTGTGTGTCCATGCTCCACACCCTGTGTCTCCGTGCTCCATGGACACACACACACACACACAGGAAAGTTGACACATAACAAAACCCGGTACAAGACACATATGTGCTACACATATACTAACGTGACCCATGACACGAGGACGGGACACAGAGCACTAAGACGGGGGGACACACAGGACGCCGAGGGGCGACACATGCGGCCACATAAGGGAAGATACTAGTGTGTTTGTGACGCCCACAGACTCCAGCTACAGTTATCACCCGGACCTTCACGACGAGACCTTCGTCAGGAGGAAGCAGAGGCGGAACAGGACGACCTTTACGCTCCAGCAGGTGACTATCAGTTACTATGTCTTCCTGTGTGGCGGGTCTCTTACATGGCCTGTGTGTGTGTGTGTGTGTGTGTGTGTTGGGTGGGTGGGTGTGTGTGGGTGGGTGTGGGTGTGTGGGTGTGTGTGTGTGTGTGTGTGTGTGTGTGGTGTGTGTGGTGTGTGTGTGTGTGTGTGTGTGTGTGTGGGTGTGTGGTGTGTGTGGGTGTGTGTGTGTGTGTGTGTGTGTGTGTGTGTGTGTGTGTGTGGGTGGGTGGGTGTGTCTGTGTGTGGGTGTGTGTGTGTGTGTGTGTGTGTGTGTGGGGGTGTGTGTGTGTGTGTGTGTGTGTGTGTGTGTGGGTGGGTGGGTGGGTGGGTGGGTGGGTGTGTGTGGGTGGGTGTGTGGGTGTGTGTGTGTCTGTGTCTGTATGTATGTGTCTGTGTGTGTGTGTCTGTGTGTATGTGTGTGTGTGTGTGTGTGTGAGCACGCGCGTGTGTGCATAATCTAGTTTTTTCCCTGGCCATTATGTAAATAATATTCTAATACTGTAGTGATGAATTTAGCCAGCATTTACTTGCAATGTCGAAACGCCGGATATTAATATACAAAGGTCATAAAATGCCTAATGAATTCTTGGGTAGTTTTATTACCATCAAACATGGCGATAATTCAGTGCTATATGATGACGTTATGTACAAGGAGACCCACTTCACCAGCACGTGGTTCAACACACTGTTGCTGTGGGCCTCATGCACCAAAACGACACAACTTAACATCTTTACATTTATGAATTGTCCTGTTCCATGTAGTCTGAGACACACCCTTTCTGCTCTAATTCCCCAAAGACTGATCCACACTCTCCCACGCGCCTACAGATTGATAATTTGATGCTTATGTATATATAATAACACCATATATATATATCTTTCTCATCTATACTTTCCAATGGATTATATGTTAGGAGCCTAAGAGTAGTTTAGTATGGTTGTGAAGAATGTGGTTGAACTAACTCAGTGTCCTCCCTCGCCGACCCGCCACCAGCTGGAGGAGCTGGAGAACGCCTTCACCCAGACTCATTACCCTGACGTCTTCACCCGCGAGGAGTTGGCCATGATGATCAACTTGACGGAGGCCAGAGTCCAGGTACGTCCACACGCTGGCTTCCAGTCACGGCCACACTATTGTTCTGGGCATGTGGGAGAGGAGGTGAGAGGGCCATGTGGAGTGACAGGTGTGGGTGAAGAGAGACAGATATGGAGACAGTTGTAGGTGCAACACACAGGTGTGGAGGCAGGTGTAGGAGAGGTGTGTGTGTGTGTGTGTGTGTGTAGGGGGCAAGACAGTGCTCCTGGTGGCCATCAAAGCACCAGACCCTGGCCACAGAGACAAGGAGAACCACGCTCATTACCGTCGGGCCAAAATGGCTTTCCTTTATTTTCACTTCATTTCTTTGAGGTAATATCCAAATTAGCTCCTCAAATGAAATTGACAATTAGATATATAATCATCTTTATGCAAACGAGAAAAATTGGCTTTTGTGGGGGAGGGGGAGAGAGAGGGGTATACCCGTAAGTAGCGGTGTGGGTGACACAATTGACCTCTGTGGCTAGAGGGCACAAAGGTCATGTTGCCTTAACACCACTGGTACGAACGTGACCATTGTGTCCGCGAGATGGAGTTATTATGTGCGGAAGAACTTGGTGGGATTTTTGTCACGTCTGACAATTGTTTGAGCTCTGTAATTATTGTGTTGGTCTAGCACGGTGTCAACCACAGCCGGGCCCACCCTAGCTGTGGGCCCACCCTCGCCCACCCTAGCTGTGGACCCACCCTCGCCCACCCCAGCTGTGGACCCACCCACGCCCACCCCAGCTGTGGACCCACCCCCGCCCACCCCATACACACACCCTCGCCCACTCTCTCTGTACACCCACCCCATACACACACCCTCGTCCACCTTGGGAAACGCCCTCTCTCTCTCTCTCTCTCTCGTCGAGTATCGATTTAAATATTCAGATGAGAAGTGAAATACGATTAGAGGGGTGGGAACAGTAGCTGTGCGCGGTGCTAATAGAAAAATTAATGGATTTTGTTACGAGGGAGAATTATGAGATAAAAACGTCAAAGCTGTGTCCCTCACTGTGGTCTGAAGCTGTCCCTCACTGTGGTCTGAAGCTGTCCCTCACTGTGGTCTGAAGCTGTCCCTCACTTTGTCTGAAGCTGTCCCTCACTGTGGTCTGAAGCTGTTTCTCACTGTGGTCTGAAGCTGTCCCTCACTGTGGTCTGAAGCTGTCCCTCACTGTGGTCTGAAGCTGTCCCTCACTGTGGTCTGAAGCTGTCCCTCACTGTGGTCTGAAGCTGTCCCTCACTGTGGTCTGAAGCTGTCCCTCACTGTGGTCTGAAGCTGTCCCTCACTGTGGTCTGAAGCTGTCCCTCACTGTGGTCTGAAGCTGTCCCTCACTGTGGTCTGAAGCTGTTTCTCACTGTGGTCTGAAGCTGTTCCTCACTGTGGTCTGAAGCTGTCCCTCACTGTGGTCTGAAGCTGTCCCTCACTGTGGTCTGAAGCTGTCCCTCACTGTGGTCTGAAGCTGTCCCTCACTGTGGTCTGAAGCTGTCCCTCACTGTGGTCTGAAGCTGTTTCTCACTGTGGTCTGAAGCTGTCCCTCACTGTGGTCTGAAGCTGTCCCTCACTGTGGTCTGAAGCTGTCCCTCACTGTGGTCTGAAGCTGTCCCTCACTGTGGTCTGAAGCTGTTTCTCACTGTGGTCTGAAGCTGTCCCTCACTGTGGTCTGAAGCTGTCCCTCACTGTGGTCTGAAGCTGTCCCTCACTGTGGTCTGAAGCTGTCCCTCACTGTGGTCTGAAGCTGTTTCTCACTGTGGTCTGAAGCTGTTCCTCACTGTGGTCTGAAGCTGTCCCTCACTGTGGTCTGAAGCTGTCCCTCACTGTGGTCTGAAGCTGTCCCTCACTGTGGTCTGAAGCTGTCCCTCACTGTGGTCTGAAGCTGTCCCTCACTGTGGTCTGAAGCTGTTTCTCACTGTGGTCTGAAGCTGTCCCTCACTGTGGTCTGAAGCTGTCCCTCACTGTGGTCTGAAGCTGTCCCTCACTGTGGTCTGAAGCTGTCCCTCACTGTGGTCTGAAGCTGTCCCTCACTGTGGTCTGAAGCTGTCCCTCACTGTGGTCTGAAGCTGTCCCTCACTGTGGTCTGAAGCTGTCCCTCACTGTGGTCTGAAGCTGTCCCTCACTGTGGTCTGAAGCTGTCCCTCACTGTGGTCTGAAGCTGTTTCTAACTGTGGTCTGAAGCTGTTTCTCACTGTGGTCTGAAGCTGTCCCTCACTGTGGTCTGAAGCTGTCCCTCACTGTGGTCTGAAGCTGTCCCTCACTGTGGTCTGAAGCTGTCCCTCACTGTGGTCTGAAGCTGTCCCTCACTGTGGTCTGAAGCTGTCCCTCACTGTGGTCTGAAGCTGTCCCTCACTGTGGTCTGAAGCTGTCCCTCACTGTGGTCTGAAGCTGTCCCTCACTGTGGTCTGAAGCTGTTCCTCACTGTGGTCTGAAGCTGTGTCCCTCACTGTGGTCTGAAGCTGTGTCCCTCACTGTGGTCTGAAGCTGTGTCCCTCACTGTGGTCTGAAGCTGTCCCTCACTGTGGTCTGAAGCTGTCCCTCACTGTGGTCTGAAGCTGTCCCTCACTGTGGTCTGAAGCTGTCCCTCACTGTGGTCTGAAGCTGTCCCTCACTGTGGTCTGAAGCTGTCCCTCACTGTGGTCTGAAGCTGTCCCTCACTGTGGTCTGAAGCTGTTCCTCACTGTGGTCTGAAGCTGTCCCTCACTGTGGTCTGAAGCTGTCCCTCACTGTGGTCTGAAGCTGTCCCTCACTGTGGTCTGAAGCTGTCCCTCACTGTGGTCTGAAGCTGTTCCTCACTGTGGTCTGAAGCTGTCCCTCACTGTGGTCTGAAGCTGTTCCTCACTGTGGTCTGAAGCTGTCCCTCACTGTGGTCTGAAGCTGTCCCTCACTGTGGTCTGAAGCTGTTCCTCACTGTGGTCTGAAGCTGTCCCTCACTGTGGTCTGAAGCTGTTCCTCACTGTGGTCTGAAGCTGTCCCTCACTGTGGTCTGAAGCTGTTCCTCACTGTGGTCTGAAGCTGTCCCTCACTGTGGTCTCACTGTGGTCTGAAGCTGTCCCTCACTGTGGTCTGAAGCTGTTCCTCACTGTGGTCTGAAGCTGTCCCTCACTGTGGTCTGAAGCTGTCCCTCACTGTGGTCTGAAGCTGTCCCTCACTGTGGTCTGAAGCTGTCCCTCACTGTGGTCTGAAGCTGTCCCTCACTGTGGTCTGAAGCTGTTCTCACTGTGGTCTGAAGCTGTCCCTCACTGTGGTCTGAAGCTGTCCCTCACTGTGGTCTGAAGCTGTCCCTCACTGTGGTCTGAAGCTGTCCCTCACTGTGGTCTGAAGCTGTCCCTCACTGTGGTCTGAAGCTGTCCCTCACTGTGGTCTGAAGCTGTCCCTCACTGTGGTCTGAAGCTGTCCCTCACTGTGGTCTGAAGCTGTCCCTCACTGTGGTCTGAAGCTGTCCCTCACTGTGGTCTGAAGCTGTTTCTCACTGTGGTCTGAAGCTGTTTCTCACTGTGGTCTGAAGCTGTCCCTCACTGTGGTCTGAAGCTGTCCCTCACTGTGGTCTGAAGCTGTCCCTCACTGTGGTCTGAAGCTGTCCCTCACTGTGGTCTGAAGCTGTCCCTCACTGTGGTCTGAAGCTGTCCCTCACTGTGGTCTGAAGCTGTCCCTCACTGTGGTCTGAAGCTGTCCCTCACTGTGGTCTGAAGCTGTCCCTCACTGTGGTCTGAAGCTGTTCCTCACTGTGGTCTGAAGCTGTTCCTCACTGTGGTCTGAAGCTGTCCCTCACTGTGGTCTGAAGCTGTTCCTCACTGTGGTCTGAAGCTGTCCCTCACTGTGGTCTGAAGCTGTTCCTCACTGTGGTCTGAAGCTGTCCCTCACTGTGGTCTCACTGTGGTCTGAAGCTGTCCCTCACTGTGGTCTGAAGCTGTCCCTCACTGTGGTCTGAAGCTGTCCCTCACTGTGGTCTGACTGTGGTCTGAAGCTGTCCCTCACTGTGGTCTGACTGTGGTCTGAAGCTGTTCCTCACTGTGGTCNACTAACTCTCCTTGCCTAACTCTCCCTGCAGGCAGACTAACTCTCCTTGCCTAACTCTCCCTGCAGGCAGACTAACTCTCCTTGCCTAACTCTCCCTGCTGCAGACTACTAACTCTCCTTGCCTAACTCCCCTGCTGGCAGACTAACTCTCCTGCCTAACTCTCCCTGCAGGCAGACAACTCTCCTTGCCTAACTCTCCCTGCTGGAGGCTGCTAACTCTCCTTGCCTAACTCTCCCTGCTGGTAGACTCTCCTTGCCTAACTCTCCCTGCTGCAGACTAACTTCCTGCCTAACTCTCCCTGCTGACAGACTAACTCTCCTTGCCTAACTCTCCTGCAGGCAGACTAACTCTCCTTGCCTAACTCTCCCTGCAGGCAGACTAAGCTAAATACTCCATCTTTCTCTCTTACAATACAAACTGTGTATGTTGTTACTGTAATTTGTGTCAATACTCCTCCTTGTAATCGTATCATGATATTCTCGGCTGCTTACATAACTTCCCTGGTTAATATTGTCACTTTTTTCATTAGTATTATAAGTTTCCAGTCGTAAATCTGACTAAAACAGCCGCAACGCGCATTAAACAATATTACTTGCAATTTACCTGAATTACTAATTAACTATAAATAGCATAAATGCATCTAGAGGAGCTTACCTAGTTTGTTATCATTTATACAAAAGTGGCAACTTTTGTATAACTAATTGTATTATTAAGCATTAACATATAACTGTGTTCCCTGAGCACAGAGGGCGTTCGTGTTGCTTGAGCGAGTTTAGTAGTGTAAACAAGCTTTGTTAATTGTTATAAGTGACGACTAGTGACTTACACGTACACCTTGTACACTACAGGTGTGTACATCTCTTCATGTACACTCCTATGTGTGAGCATATGTGTTGAGACAGACACACACACACACACATACAAACAACACACACACTGTTCTAACTGGAGTATATAGTGTTATATACAAGTATATAAGTTGAGATGCGGGACCAAAGAGTCAAAGCTCAACCCCCGCAAGCACAAATAGGTGAGTTACACACATGCACGCACGCACACACCCACACAAACACACACACACACACACACACACACACACACACACACACACCACTGCATTTTCCTGGATTGCCAAAAAGCCTTTGACACAGTACCGCACAAAAGGCTGTTAAAAAAGTTGGAGCAACAGGCAGGAGTAAAAGGGAAGGTGCTCCAGTGGATAAGGGAGTACTTAAGCAACAGGAAACAGCGAGTAACGGTGAGGGGGGAGACATCAGAGTGGCGAGATGTCACCAGCGGAGTCCCACAGGGCTCAGTACTTGGACCCATCCTGTTTCTAATATATGTGAACGATCTTCCGGAGGGTATAGACTCATTCCTCTCAATGTTTGCTGATGATGCAAAAATTATGAGAAGAATCAAGACGGATGAAGATAGACAGAGACTACAGGATGACCTGGATAAACTGGAGGAATGGTCTAGAAAATGGCTGCTAAAGTTCAACTCGGGAAAGTGTAAGGTGATGAAATTAGGAGAAGGGAGCAGGAGGCTGAACACAAGGTATCATTTGGGAGGGGAAATCCTACAAGAGTCAAATAGAGAGAAAGATCTGGGGGTTGATATCACACCGAACCTGTCCCCAGAAGCCCACATCAAAAGAATATCATCAGCGGCATATGCTAGACTGGCCAACATAAGAACTGCCTTTAGAAATTTGTGTAAGGAATCTTTCAGAACCCTGTATACCACTTATGTAAGACCAATCCTGGAGTATGCAGCTCCAGCCTGGAGTCCATACCTAGTTAAACACAAGACAAAGTTAGAGAAGATTCAGCGGTATGCCACCAGGCTCGTCCCGGAACTGAGAGGATTGAGCTACGAGGAAAGGCTAAAGGAGCTGAACCTCACATCCCTGGAAAACAGAAGAGTAAGGGGAGACATGATAACCACCTACAAAATTCTCAGGGGAATTGACAGGGCGGACAAAGAGAAACTCTTCACCACGGGTGGGACACGAACAAGGGGACACAGGTGGAAACTTAGTACCCAGATGAGCCACAGAGACGTTAGAAAGAATTTTTTCAGTGTCAGAGTAGTTAATAAATGGAATGCATTAGGCAGTGATGTGGTGGAGGCTGACTCCATACACAGTTTCAAGTGTAGATATGATAGAGCCCAGTAGGCTCAGGAATCTGTACACCTGTTGATTGACAGTTGAGAGGCGGGACCAAAGAGCCAAAGCTCAACCCCCGCAAGCACAATTAGGTGAGTACAATTAGGTGAGTACACACAGGTAGAGTCGGGGCCAAGGCGCGGCAGAGGAAGCAATAATCTTGTATATATCCCAGTAAGCACACGTCCGCATCCATATTCACAGTCAAACAAATATTCGTGAACACAAGCACCCAAAAACTCTTCCCTTCCATTTTCCCCGGCTCCTGGGGAGGCTGGGGGTGCAGGTGGGAGTTATGTGAGGTAGCATTAGGTAGGAGGGAGGCGGGGGGAGAGAAGGGTCCTCATCCCTCTAGGGTAGAGGCGAGGGGTGGGAGGGAAGGAGAGAGGGAGCAGACATAGCCACCTGTACCCGTGACAAGCTGCTCCCATTAATTGTGGCGGGTGTAATGTCTTAATGCTCCCTCTACCCTGCAGTATACTTCACTTAGGCAAGTAATGGCCCTCGGAGCCTAGGTATCTCAAGGGGGTACCGAGAAAGAAAGAACTCGGTAAGGAATACTCATAATTATATGGCTCAGGAATGAGTAACTTGACTCAAGAACGCTCCAAATGCTGTAACGTAAGATGTTAAGAGTGAAGTAAATATTATTGTCACTTGTGATGCTGAAGAATATGATGCACGAACTCTGACATATACTCCAATAAATAAAAACGGGCGACAAACAAGCATTAATGTAAGCTGAAGTAGTGAGACAAACTGCACATCAGGACGAGGAGCTTGCAGAGACTTTGGTAATGTTTATTCCTGCTCCGCCAGCCCGACGGTGATCCAACGCCTGGGCGGGAAAATTGGCTCCCCGGCTGAGTTTTGGCGCGCAAGTCCCATGATCCAGGGAGCGTGGCGACTGTCACGGCGGTAAACCTCGCTTCAACTTCTCTACGAGGTCACAAAACAGAGGAGACGCTGAAAAAATGGGCGTATTTTCAAAAGTGATCCTGATGGGATAAGTTACTACCTGGGTGTAAAGACTTCGCTGCTCCGGCCCAGGAATTCGCTTCCCAGAGAAAACTTTTTTTCCACATCCATCCATCTAGGGATTTTATTTCTTTAAATTTATCGCTAGTCATACGAGGCTACGATATAAATTATACAGTAAAGACATATATATACTCTGAGGATACCGCGTCCAGCTGGAGGCCCTGAATAACATACTGTAGTGTAATGTAATATCCAGAAGGCAATTTTCTAAGGCTATCTTATGGACGGTGGCTGGTCTCCCCTGGCGGCCGGAAGACGTATCACACCCACCAGCCCGCCCGACGTCGAGTGATGACCGCCAACACCGCCAATGACAAACACAACAAGTTTACGCGGGAAAAAATTGGCGCCAAATTGTATGAGAGATGGCGGGAGGACTCGAGAGGCTATAAAGAGAGATAAAGGGTAATATTTCGAGGGGCAGATGGAGTTAGAGGCCCCTGGGTGGGAGAGACGGACCCAAGGGAGATGGAGGATCAGCCTCCGGCATGATCACGTTATGTAAGAGGCAGCGCTGGTGGCCACGCAACTTTTCACACTTATTTTTATATTTGTGTTCCTTCCGAGGCCTCGCAACATTTTTCTCATTTATAATCAACGATTTTGCATGTAGTCGCGAATTAAGGTTGAGGATGAAGAACACTGGAGCGAGAGAACAGGCGGACGTCAGAGGAGAACAATAACGCAGTACGACGTTTGGGAAGAGGGCGCTAGATGGCAGTAATATCGGCATAATCCACTCGGGATGGGCCCGGGGATCTACTAGCCATTTTCACGTTATTATTATCAATGACCCGGCTTATTACGGCCCAAGACTGCGGACTAAGTTTATTTAGATTATTATGGCAGTGAGCCGGGGTTATTAGACTAAGAGAGAGGAGAGCCCACGCCAGAGTCCCTGGCTTGGGGGCTATCCCAGCCGACATGTGGCTTATTATGGCACGCAGGGACGGTGGAGTTACCTCAGGGGCAGTGGAGTTACCACAGGGACGGTGGCGTTACCTCAGGGGCAGTGGAGTTACCACAGGGGCAGTGGAATTACCACAGAAACGTTGGAGTTACCTCAGGGGACGTTGGAGTTACCTCAGGGACGTTGGAGTTACCTCAGGGGCAGTGGAGTTACCACAAGGACATTGGCGTTACCTCAGGGGCAGTGGAGTTACCGCAGGGACGGTGGAGTTACCACAGGGGCAGTGGAGTTACCACAGGGGCAGTGGAATTACCACAGGGACGTTGGAGTTACCTCAGGGACGTTGGAGTTACCTCAGGGGCAATGGAGTTACCACAGGGACGGTGGAGTTACCTCAGGGGCAGTGGAGTTACCGCAGGGACGGTGGAGTTACCTCAGGGGCAGTGGAGTTACCACAGGGACGGTGGAGTTACCTCAGGGGCAGTGGAGTTACCGCAGGGACGGTGGAGTTACCGCAGGGACGGTGGAGTTACCACAGGAACGGTGGAGTTACCACAGGGACGGTGGAGTTACCACAGGGACGGTGGAGTTACCACAGGGACGGTGGAGTTACCACAGGGACGGTGGAGTTACCACAGGGACGGTAGAGTTACCAGAGGATAGTCCTTCACTCCTCCTGCGGCGGAGGAATACTAACACGAAGCCCCGACACAATGACCACTCACACCACGGGACCAAACCTGTAGCGATTCTATAACGACGTTCTTCATTACATTGTTATCATTCATTTCCGAATGATAGAATTGTGATACGCTCCGAGAGGCGGGTGTAGGCCTACGTGGCTATAATCTAGGCACGCGGCATCACAATACCAACAGCAACAGATAACTGATCTTAATAAGCAACAAATTATACTTTTATACAAGTCTTGTAAATTGTTGTCAGCACAAGTGTGGTGCTGACGGTGGGAGTCGACCCCACCACCAGCACCTGTCAGCGGCACCTCACTCATTATTGACCTCACTCATTATTGACCTTAATCATTATTGACCTCACTCATTATTGACCCTTACTCATTATTGACCCTCACTCATTATTGACCTCACTCAGTATTGACCCTCACTCATTATTGACCTCACTCATTATTGACCCTCACTCATTATTGACCCTTACTCATTATTGACCCTCACTCATTATTGACCTCACTCATTATTGACCCTCACTCATTATTGACCTCACTCAGTATTGACCCTCACTCATTATTGACCTCACTCATTATTGACCTCACTCATTATTGACCTCACTCATTATTGACCCTCACTCATTATTGACCCTCACTCATTATTGACCTCACTCATTATTGACCCTCACTCATTATTGACCTCACTCATTATTGACCTCACTCATTGACCTCACTCATTATTGACCTCACTCATTATTGACCCTCACTCATTATTGACCCTCTCATTATTGACCTCACTCATTATTGACCTCACTCATTATTGACCTCACTCATTATTGACCTCATATTGACCTCACTCATTATTGACCCTCACTCATTATTGACCTCACTCATTATTGACCTCACTCATTATTGACCTCACTCATTATTGACCTCACTCATTATTGACCTCACTCATTATTGACCTCACTCATTATTGACCTCACTCATTATTGACCTCACTCATTATTGACCTCACTCATTATTGACCTCACTCATTATTGACCTCACTCATTATTGACCTCACTCATTATTGACCTCACTCATTATTGACCTCACTCATTATTGACCCTCACTCATTATTGACCTCACTCATTATTGACCTCACTCATTATTGACCTCACTCATTATTGACCTCACTCATTATTGACCATCACTCATTATTGACCTCACTCATTATTGACCTCACTCATTATTGACCTCACTCATTATTGACCATCACTCATTATTGACCATCACTCATTATTGACCTCACTCATTATTGACCCTCACTCATTATTGACCCTCACTCATTATTGACCTCACTCATTATTGACCTCACTCATTATTGACTTCACTCATTATTGACCATCACTCATTATTGACCATCACTCATTACTGACCCTCACTCATTATTGACCTCACTCATTATCGACCTCACTCATTATTGACCTCACTCATTATTGACCCTCACTCATTATTGACCATCACTCATTATTGACCTCACTCATTATTGACCTCATTATTGACCTCACTCATTATTGACCTCATTATTGACCTCACTCATTATTGACCTCACTCATTATTGACCTCACTCATTATTGACCATCACTCATTATTGACCTCACTCATTATTGACCCTCACTCATTATTGACCATCACTCATTATTGACCTCACTCATTATTGACCATCACTCATTATTGACCTCACTCATTATTGACCTCACTCATTATTGACCTCACTCATTATTGACCTCACTCATTATTGACCCTCACTCATTATTGACCCTCACTCATTATTGACCTCACTCATTATTGACCCTCACTCATTATTGACCTCACTCATTATTGACCCTCACTCATTATTGACCTCACTCATTATTGACCTCACTCATTATTGACCATCACTCATTATTGACCTCACTCATTATTGACCATCACTCATTATTGACCTCACTCATTATTGACCTCACTCATTATTGACCTCACTCATTATTGACCTCACTCATTATTGACCTCACTCATTATTGACCCTCACTCATTATTGACCTCACTCTTTGCAAACACTCCAGTAATGCTGCTGACAACAGCCGGGCTCTATAAACACTCCAGTAATGCTGCTGACAACAGCCGGGCTCTATAAACACTCCAGTAATGTTGCTGACAACAGCCAGGCTCTATAAACACTCCAGTAATGTTGCTGACAACAGCCAGGCTCTATAAACACTCCAGTAATGTTGCTGACAACAGCCAGGCTCTATAAACACTCCAGTAATGTTGCTGACAACAGCCAGGCTCTATAAACACTCCAGTAATGTTGCTGACAACAGCCAGGCTCTATAAACACG
>WNGS01013667.1:0-10683 GCA_020271785.1 Procambarus virginalis
AGAAATCATGTCTAACAGAATTAATTATTATATGGAATACCACCACCTCTTTACAGAAAACAGTTCGGTTTCAGGTACCAGAGGTCGACTCAACATGCAATTAACGTAATCTACGACGCAGCCGACAGCGTTTCGTAAGCAAAAACAAACGGCAATAATAGCAACAAGAGCATCGACAGCCTCTGGCACGACGGTCTCCTCTTCAAGATGTCCAACCTGCCTCACCACAACTGGACCCTCCTGAGATTGATTAATAATTTCCTAAAAACAGAAGGATCATCCCAATATTCAACACTAAAACAGCAGCTGCATTCACACCAATGGCAGGGTCCCCCAGGGTCATGCCTCATCAGCCCTGTGCTCTTTAACCTTTTCGTGAATGATTTGCCACGCCCCATACACAATGACACAATTATCACCCAATTCGCTGACGATGTCATTCACGTTGTCACGTCGATGCCTGCAGGACAAAAGACAAAACACGACTTGATGATTAGGAAGGTCAAGGAGGAACTGGCTGCCACGCAACTTGGGAGAGGGAGTGGAAAATCGTGACCAACCCCAGCAAAATCCAACTTTGCTCGATAGGCTGCTGGGCTAGCTCTCTGGGAGCTATCAACATTGGAGGCACGCTGACAAGGGTACAAAACTCAACCACGATCCTGGGATATAACATATCAAGGCTCCTGAACTCTAATGAACATATCAACAGGAAGGCAGCAATTGCCAGGACTCAACTTGCCAAGCTATATCGCTTTCATCAGGCCCCGCAACATGTAAAACTTCACCTCTACAAGATGCTCATTCGGCCAACCCTTGAATACCCGTACACCCCCACTCACTCTGGCAAAGAAATCGAACATGCTGAAACTGCAACGGGTCCAGAACAGGGCACTCAGATTTGTGGCAAATGTGTCACTCTTAGACAGAGTGCGCATAGAAGACCTTCATACCACACTGAAGATCGACCCACTGAACGTTCGCCTGAATCGTCTCTCAATCAAACAGCTATATAAAATGAAAAGTATGTACATCCCAAATCGTGAGGACCCCTTTATTGTCCTCAACACAACGAACTACGCTATGCTCGACTAGCCCCACAGATCGAGGAGGATGTCCCTCCAACAAAGAGTAAGAAGATACATCCATGACAGAGCCTACCCCATGCCCAGAATCTTAAGCAACCTACCACAAGAGGACGAATGGCATCCCCCAGCCCCACTGTACACCTAACTCCTATGACCTGAAACCCACCGTTTAAGGATTCAATAACTCCACTCAACCACCAACAACTGATACAGAAACAAGCACAGCTCTCCAGGAAAGTCGGTGAGTAGCTACTTAATCAACCACCATCTGTTTTATGGCTACTCACCGCCAGCTGAAAAAAAAGAGCCTTCTACTAACCACCATATATCACCTACACTTTCATCCATCACCTCTCATTACAATCACCCCAAAGTGGTTGGGCCACTTATCTGTAACCCCCCTCCTCTCCCTCACACCCTAATCCTTTTCAAGTTTTCCTACATCCTCCCCCATCCTTCTGTTCCTGACTTACCAGTCCTATGGTCTTCAAACTCGGAATTCTATTTATTAAACATGAATGACAAAGTTGTGATTAAAAACCTAATGTTATTTTACTGTCCATTTATATGGGCATAATATCGTATTAGTTTTTTACTTTCTATAAGATTGGTTTGGGATCCACGACCACTCAGAATGATGGTGTGTGATCCACTACCACTCAGAATGATGGTGGTGTGATCCACTACCACTCAGAATGATGGGTGTGGGATCCACTACAACTCAGAATGATGGGTGTGTGATCCACTACCACTCAGAATGATGGTGTGTGATCCACTACCACTCAGAATGATGGTGTGTGATTCACTACCACTCAGAATGATGGTTGTGGGATCACTACCACTCAGAATGGGTGTGTGATCCACTACCACTCAGAATGATGGTGTGTGATCAACTACCACTCAGAATGATGGTGTATAATCCACTACCACTCAGAATGATAGGACAGGGGGAGGAAGCCCTGAGGGCCATCATCTCTGCCGGCCTAGACAGGGACAGGGGCCTGCGGCTTGACAAAGTCACTATACTTATCACTAACACACAAAATCACCGGAGAGTAATTTTCTGTGACTCAAGTCAGTTTTCGAGTACTTGAACACCCAACATGCAGAATAGACACCAGGAATGTTATAACATTAATTTTAAACAACATTATTAATTCAAAGATAAGAGTTTCCACCTTGCCCAAACGCTTTGCGTAATAGTGGCTTTAGGCATTGTATGTACTAGCTCTATCTATAAATCCATAAACCTTTGGAAAATCTCTTGTATGTATGTACCTTACCTAAATAAACATTTATTTATTAGTTTCAGTCTCATGTGTATGGCTCCCGTCTCACAGGTCCAGCATGATGACACAGACAAGGCAGCTAAACTGTTTGTGATAACCCTCAAGTAGAGATGGATATAGGCATTAATCTCTGCTGTGAAAACCGCAATATTTCAGGACATTAGGGAAGACAGGAGAGCATAAAGAGCTATGACATGTATATTTAAATCAAGAATTATATGTGCGGGCAGCGTCAAGCATCCACTAGACAATGTGACATTGTTATTGCCAGAATTAGGCTGAGATAACTATGGCAGGAATTAATCCCACAATGGCGAACATTCCAGTTGTAACTATGTGAACAAGAGCTGGGACATACTCCCCAACACTATATCTGTGATTGTCCTGATATAAGTGACTTCGGACCTAATGGTATGGGGTAGTTTGAACTCTGTAATTACTTCATACACTCAGAAATTGGAAAGTATTCCTGTGTTATACCAAGAGTGTGCTAGTGCAGGCTGGAGAATATTATCTAGTTTCTGATCTATACTGTAATCCTTCATGTATCTTGAGATTATCTTGAGATGATTTCGGGGCTTTTTAGTGTCCCGCGGCCCGGTCTCGACCAGGCATCCACCCCCAGGAAGCAGCCCGTGACAGCTGACTAACACCCAGGTACCTATTTTACTGCTAGGTAACAGGGGCATAGGGTGAAAGAAACTCTGCCCGTTGTTTCTCGCCGGCGCCTGGGATCGAACCCAGGATCACAAGTCCAGCGTGCTGTCCGCTCGGCCGACCGGCTCCCGGGTTGCACAAAGTGAATACAGTGACTGTGCTTCAATCAAAATATGATACAAGACTTAAGAAACATTAATATGATTCTCTAAATAAAGCACAATTGATCAGCCAGATATGAAAATAACAGATATCCTGACTGCACCTAAAAGTTGAAATGTGAAGGCAATAGCTCAAAGATGATAGCCTACAAACACCTTCACAAGTCTGAATGTGATGAGCTTCATGATCTACTTGCTAAATACCAGCTAAATAAAACCAGCTAAATACATTGTATGAATAATAAATGGCTGCAAAAGTGAAAGGTATTGTCTGAATGCAAGCCTTGCCTCTCAGCACTCAGTCCCTTGAAAGGTATTGCTTATTCGGGTGCTACATAATAGGCAAGGCAAATTGTTGTTTAAGATTCAGCTACTCAAAGCAAAAAGTTGTGAGTAACATGGGCTATGGTGAGCCCGTAGTGAACTTACCTGGCTCAAGAGAGGGGCTGTAACTCGCTAGGCAAGTGTGCAGCCATTCCTCTTTTACATTATACCTCTCATGATGTGGGTCTGCTGCACCATAAATCTGTTCAACAAGGTCTGTCAGTCAACCAGCATTTTGATGCACAAATATTTGGCAATGTTTGTATTTACAATATGGCTCACACAGAATGGCTCAGGATGAGATGATGATGAGTTGATACCCTTTGAGGGGTTGGCCTCAATATACAAGTCATTCATATGTAGTACAGAAGACCCTCACTCTTCAGGTAAGTTCGAAGAGCATGAAATTTGAAATAGACAACTTAGTTTCTAGGGCCACAGTTTTTAGTGCATGGGGTCAAGTTTGGCCATGCACAAGGAAGATTAGGCTATGAATGAATTGGAGTAGTACGAGATTTGCACAACTGAGATGTTACATCACAGCACAATGCCCAAATACACATTGACCTTTTGAATGCTCGCAAATGACTTGTATTTTAACGGAGAAGTCGATTGTGTGCGTAGTATGGTAGTCACTAGGAACATAGACAAAATGTACTGCAAAATGATAAATCTTGGTAACCTATGCAAAGAACTCAATCAAGTTTGTAAGACAGGCCTCTCCTTTTCTAAAATCATGCATTTTTGTAAGTTACATAAGTTGCTAAGTTATTTCACTGTAGATGTTACACTATTCTGTTTCCTATCATTGTCTCCAGCATTTTACAACGTACACATGCCATGTGACACAAGTCTGTAGTTTAAGTCTTCATGTCTATTTTCTTTCTCAAATATGGGCACCACATTACTGACCTTAGTCAGAGGGTATTAAGTCTTCATGTCTATTTTCTTTCTCAAATATGGGCACCACATTACTGACCTTAGTCAGAGGGTTATGTAGTAACTCTGCTGCCTCTTTCAATATCTTCAGTAAAATTTGCTCTGGTTTACATCTAATACTTTCCTAAGTTTCTACTGTACCATTTTCCCCACAATGGTTTCCACCCTTTCATCATAATTTGCACCAGCCCTTCACTCTAGTACAATGTTGAAAACTTCCTGGAATCTCTTTGCTGACTTCTTCCGAGACCTCCCTGTGAAGTCTTCATCTCATATTTGATATAGTCTAGTAACTTGGTACTCATACTGTTGACTTTCGTCTTATATGACTGTGTAGTAGCCAAAGTTGCTCCTACGCTTTAGCCATTAAAGCTAAGATGTGCCTGCACATATGGCCTGCACCCATATGTGCAGGCACCGTCAGAAGCTTCAAAACTCTTTGCAGTATGATAAAAACTATAAGGAAGATGGGACACCCCAAGAGCTTGGCTCTCATACTATAACTACATTTATTTAATAACTAACAGAATTACACACACACACAATATACACACAGCATATATAAAACTTGCAATAAACTTTTTACAAAGTGAAAACTTCTTATTAGATCTACAATATAAGGGAATTTAAGTAAAGGAATATTAAATTCCAATTAAAGCACTGGGGTGAACTATATAAACAGGTGTCATGTGATATTACAACTGTGGTAGAAGTCCCAATCAACTGTTTAGTCATTCTGCACAATCAACTCTTTGGAAAAAACGAGAATAACATTGCAACATTAATGCTCACCATGAAGATTTTCTCTGCATAACTTTTGTTTTATACATACAAAAAAAGATTGATCTAATTAAATAGAGTAATACTAATGAGCAATATGTAGGTACAGCCATCTCATTTTACTTGCATTTTAATCGAGAACTTTCTCCATGATTTCTCAAGATATCCCTAAGTTGATCCGGGGTGTTGACAGGTAACATACATTTGAAATTCTGGCAGACATAAGCAAGAGTTTCATCATTAGTGACGGGGTGGTACCTGCTGAGGGAAGAGTGTCGGGAGTACATGAATGAATCTTTATTATCATCTGCCAGCAAAATGACTCGATTTGGGATAGCCTCTGAGTGGATTATTTTAAGCATCTTTTTCAAAGAATCGCTGCCGTTTTTTCCTGCCAGGATAATCTGAACAGGTGGTTTCTGATGAACCAAAGAGGGCTGTTGTCATTTCAGGAAGAGCAATAGGGATCTTGTTCAGTCGGTCGGAAAAAAGGCAAAATATTGCCTCTGCCTTGGTGCTATAGTGTGAGCGACCCAAAAGGTATATCAGCCTTATTAAGTTCCCCCACAGAGACTGAGTTGGCTGAGGGCTCTGCTCCATCCTGGTCTTCTTTAATTCTAAGGAGAATTGACTCGTCCCCATATTGAGTCATGTAATAGCCATAGAATATACTGTATAGTATATACTGCTACTGTATAGAATACAGTAGCAGCACATTGCTATAATCATATTATTAGGAATTAATAAATGTAGGGAATATTATTAACTTTTAAAATTTATTTTAACCAAACCAATTTAAAAAAGGTTGCTATAAGTTTAAAAGATTTTATAACAAATATTTCTTAATCCTTTTAAAAAAACAAATTACTATATAAAATCTTAAAATAACTTACTGGATGTTAAAATTACTTTTTAATATTATGTATATTTTAATATTATATAATTAATCTTTTTAAAAACTTTATGATTAACATTAGAAACGCAATAAAGATAATATTTTGTTAAATAATTTCTACAAAGATGGAGTCCGACGGTGGACTGAAATACATAAATATAATAAATAAATAAATAAATAAATGTTAATTTAGGTAAGATACATACATACAAAAGATTTTACAAAGGTTGATGGATTTATAGATAAGAGTTAGTACTTCCAATGCCTAAAGCCACTATTACGCAAAGCGTTTCGGGCATGAAAAACTTAAATGACTAAAGCTTAATACTAATTGGGTATAAAGAATAAAATGTGTTGAGAACAAATAAAAATAGAGATAAAAAGGGGGAACATGGATGAAAAAGCAGCACAAATACAATTAGACAGGTTGAACTATATACATATTCCTTGAGGTAAGAGAGTGGTAGATTCATCCGCGACAAAACGTTATTCAACAGAGACCAGAACCACCAATTATGGCCACTTGTGTTGCTCCAGATATTGTCCACTTCCAGACTTCCTGTACAAGGAAGGGGAAGGAACTATGAGGGGA
This sequence comes from Procambarus virginalis, assembly GCA_020271785.1. Classification (NCBI taxonomy): domain Eukaryota; kingdom Metazoa; phylum Arthropoda; class Malacostraca; order Decapoda; family Cambaridae; genus Procambarus; species Procambarus virginalis. The sequence goes on from WNGS01013667.1 coordinate 6,726, forward strand.
AAACAACCCAAATATATATTCATCAACCCAGCTATATAATATATATGGAAATAGACAAGTCTTTTATATACGTCTTTTATTTATTAAAAATAAAAAATTATGAAAAACTGTTAAATAATTTGTTAAATTATTAATTTGCTAAAATTATTAAACAAATAAATAATAAATACATAAATTAAATTTTATTCCAACGCTTCAGTTAAAGAAAACGGAACATTCTTATTGATGGGAAACAAATGTATATCCGAGAGTTAGGCGCCTGTTCTCACCTAGTTGTGCTTGCGGGGGTTAAGCTCTGGCTCTTTGGTCCCGCCTCTCAACTGTCAATCAAGTGGTGTACAGGTTCCTGAGCCTATTTAGCTCTAACATATCTACATTATAAACTGTGTATGGAGTCAGCCGCCACCACATCACTGCCTAATGCATTCCACCTTTTAACTACTCCCACACTGAAAAAGTTCTTTCTAATTTATATGTTGACTGCATTCTGGCGATGGTCGAGAGTTAGTCTTATTCTTTTATATTTAGCGGATATGAATTTATATGACTATATATAGGTATCCGAGATTGGTATTAACTAAACAAGTATACTTTTGTTTACCCTCAGTTATCGGGCGCCGGTTTTCTATTTTAATTTACATTCTGTTATTCTTTCTACATTTATGCATCTTTTTAGTAACTTTATGAGTATTTCTAAATTAAAGTAATAAAGTAAAATTATACTAAAAGTAAATTATTGCATCAAAGCTTATAACTTTAAGTAAATTAAATTTTATTGTATAGAATATTTTTTATTGAATTTATTTTACATTCTTATGGAATTGGGAAGAAAATCATTAGCACTTATTTGTAGTTATTAACATGAACTACTTTATCTACTTTTTATTTTTACTGTCCACTTATAAGGACATAATATCTTGTTAAGTATTTACTTTCCATAAGATGGGTTTGTGATCCACTACCACTCAGAATGATGGTGTATAATCCACTACCACTCAGAATGATGGTGTATAATACACTACCACTCAGAATGATGGGACAGGGGCAGGAAGCCCTGAGGGCCATTATCTCTACCTACCAAGACAGGGACAGGGAGCCTGCGGCTTGACAAAGTCACTACAACTTATCACTAACACAAAATCACCGGAGGAGTAATTTTCTGTGACTCAAAGTCTTATTAAGTTCCTTCCTTCGAGTACATGAACACCCAACATGCAGAATAGACACCAGGAATGTTGTAACATTCATTATAAACAACATTATTAATTCAAAGAGCAAGAGTTACAGTCTCATGTGTATGGCTCCCGTCTCACAGGTCCAGCATGATGACACAGACAAGGCAGCTAAACTGCATGTACTCACCTAATTGTACTGTGACGGTGTTTCCCCCCCCCCTTCTAATTCTCCCACGCCTGCTGTAAGAGTCATGTCCACTATTCCCGAGCGTTCTCTACAATGCAGGCATCAATTGAACATATGTGGGAGAGAACAGTATTCTCGATGAGCCGAGAAATTTGCAAAAATAGAACATTTTGGCCTGTGGGATAGGCCCTTTAGGGAGCCAATATGGCGCTGGCAAGTCTGTTCTCCCGCCAAAACTGTGTGACGTCAGTGGCGCCAGATTGGTCACCGTCAGCGACTTGGCACTGGGAGCCAATGAAAACCAACTTTGGGAAAAGTGACGTCACATAGGCATGGGGGGTCCGGCCGTGTTGGCGCCAGGCGATATCAGTCTTTCACGACACGTCCGAGAGGTAGGACGCGCGATCGGTCGTCCTGTCAGAGTGACGGATTTACCGAACTCCGGTGGACGTAAGCGTCTCCAGTTGTTGGCACGCACTCTGTGAGGTCTTCCTGCAACCCAGAAGTGGCTCAGATAAGGAATTGACAGAATATTGAGCAACAAGTGCTCAGGGGACAGGTGCGTTGCAAGAAGTGGGCCGGGCATCGACGTGTGTCGTCATTGGCGGTTCACCAGTATAAGAGACAGCTTAGTGGCCGGGCCACCCACCGTGAGTGAACCGGGTTGACAGCCTTGTCAACCAGGTTGAACGTGTGATCGACGATCCTGTCAAGTTTGACAGTAACCCCACCTTCGTGGAACCCTACGAGTCAACAGTTGGATGCAAGCACGTCGAGAAGTCTTCCCAAATACCTAGCGATATATCTAGACGACGAGGGAATTGACAGTGAAGTGAGCTTCAAGTGCTCTGAAGTCGGGTGCTGTGCGTGTGGAGCTTAAGCAGCATCGTCTGGGACGGCTGGTAACTTCACAGTGACTTCGTAGTGGTGAGAGGCAGTTACTCTGGGAGTACAGTGACAAGGACTAATTGGGAAACGTACGACGACCGCCGAGACGTAGGCTGGCTGCCGTAGTTGGGAGGAAAGTTGACGGCCAGGAGACCGACTTCAACCCTGCGACGTACTGTAGAGGAAGGAGCACGGACCTGCAGTGTACAGAAGCGGCGAGACGCGACATCCTAAGGCGTGGGGCTTGTGTTTCTGGATGGTGAACGAGGCGAGAGCCTGGACCAGGAGCTACAACCCAACTGTCATCCTAGGATAGGTGAAGTAGGTGTTTACAGTTACCCTCCCATTTCCCCTTTAGTTAGCTAATATTTTCTTGTCAGGATATTTTATATGTCGTGAGCAAGTCTCACCTGAGTCTAAGTCACAGAGTGCACAGTATGTGGTGAGCCTGCCCAGAGCGCTCACAGTATCAGTTTACATATATATCTATGTGTGGGTGTGTGCAAGCACCAAGATTCATCAGAGAATTTACTGTGACTATTATTAATTTACAGAGAGTATTATTATTATATATATTGGTAGTAAACCAGATATTGGTGTGTTCTCTATAATCTATTGATATAAATGCCTGTGGATTGATCTCTATAATCTATCGATATAAATGCCTGTGGATTGATCTCTATAATCTATCGATATAAATGCCTGTGTGTTGATCTCTATGATCTATTGATATAAATGCCTGTGTATTGATCTTCATGATGTATATATATATATATGCCGGAAATTTGATTACTGATTTATATATGACATGACTGTGTACTGAATAATATCATATACGTGAAGTGATTGCCAGTGATATCTCTGTGAGAGAAAGTATAGATATAAAGAAAAGTTCAGTGATCAAGCGAGTGCATTCACAGTAAATATTATTAAGAATAGAGTAATCTTTTGGTACGGTGAAAAGTCACTGTGAGAGTATTGTGAATAAGATGTTGATCGTGAGGCCAGTGAAATCATAAGTAAGCCATGTGAATGTTGAATAGTGTTTTGGAAAAAGTTAAATAAACGGGGATCGTGACAGAATTAGAAAACAAGTACTAGTCTGTTCCCACGATCGCGAGGGTCCCGGTCAGCTGAGACTGACAGGTGACACGTGGCGCTGCCGGATGTTGCCATATCGGTGCGCTCCAGAATATTATGCTATGAATGGAGCAATTGTCATATATTATTCCTGATACATTGATGCATATATATTTCTCGTTGTCTTTTAAGTAAAATACCAAAACTCTTTGGTGTTTGATATCATCCCCTCCATTTATCTTGTGACCGTGTAATGAAGTAAAGCAGAGTGACCTGCCTGATACCATATTACTGGAATTTGCTCTTGCCACAATTACACCTGACCACTGCAGTGTTACTGGACACTAAAAAACCAGTTGGCGACCTTGAAGGCTGTGTAAGAGTTCGGTGTCGGGGCGGGCCACAGATTGAGGGAACGATCTGTGCCCCCACTCATCTTACAATTAAAGGCCGGTTGTGAGACCGACTGGGGTACTCTCCGAGGCAGCAGTGGAGCCTAGAGGATGAGGGAAGACCCGCCGAACGACGGTGAGTAAGGGTTATTGTGGAGCAACCACCTGGAAAGGAGATCCAGTCTACTGTTGCTTTAACCCTTCTCTAACGAGAACACCGTGAAACCCGACAGTAC
>WNGS01013695.1:0-19215 GCA_020271785.1 Procambarus virginalis
TATATATATATATACGTCAAAATTGGCTGCCTTCTTGTATTTATTGATGCATAATTAGCTATTTTGGAATAGACAAAGAGATCTTTCACAATTTTCAATTTGAATTAAAGTTGAAAGGACGAATCAGTGATGCGCGATTCAAAGTTGGCGAATCAGAGCCGATGGACCAGGGATCGAGGAGAGCGCGGCAGGTGTGACGCCAAGCCTGCAAAAGGCGGAAAGTGGGGACGCCAAGTCTGCAGAAGGCAACTTTTTCGTCTGGCAACCGTCCCAGGGGACCAACTCGCGTAGTACATCATTCCTTGAGTGTGTAAGTGTTATAAATACATCCTTCGTACATCTCAGGCAGTGTAGAGCGAGGTGCTCGCCCCTCACAAACTCTGAGATCACTGACATTATCGAGGATCACAGACGTCTGCTCTCCAGAAACTCATGAATCATGAAGAAAGAAGAATCAGTGACGGTCAGAGATTCAGTGACAAAACTTAGGAAGCTGTCACTGAGGTAGCACAATAGAATATGGCTCTTTCGAAATTCCGGGTTCTTTTGTTTATGTCCAAGAATGAAAGACACCATAGAGTGTGCTTGGTGTATCACCCTGGTTACATCTACAAGAACGAGGGAGACGAAAAAGTCATATAAAGGGACGACGCAAATAATGTCCCTCAGTTTGACTAGATTGGTAATTTTCAGGAAACTATATCTAGTTATCATTGAACACTGAATAAATAAGACTTTTGTGTCCGCAGAAGATCAATATAAAACTAAGATACTTGAAAAAAAAAGCATTTTCTTAACAAAGTCTGTGTAATGTTCCTCCACAAGTCAGCCAAACCAACAACCGTAAGAAGATTATCTGTTGCCTGCAACTCTGCTGGCGTCTCCAACCAGTGGTGATCTCAGGCAGCATATGATATATTACCTACAAGTGGACAACTGGGAATACCAATGATGTTGCGTTCGTGGTCAATTAAAATTAATTTCTCCTCGTTACTAGGCTGCAATATCCTTCTGAGGTCAGTTGTCTTTTCACGATTTGAGAAGCGTCAACTTTGAAGTATTTACCCCAACCAAAAGCATCCAATCCAAGGCAACCCGTCATAAAATTAAGTTACAGATAAACATCAGTGTGTGTAACTAGCTAATGCTGTGCATATGATGATGGCTTACATATGTTGTTTAAAGTAATTTAATATTACAAGCAATATGTGTTAGGCATGGTTATTTTCACTTGGTTCAGTAACTAGCCTAACAATAGTGCCAGCCTGACACCTAGTACCAGCCTGACCCTAGTACCAGCCTGACCCCTAGTACCAGCCTGACCTTAGTGCCAGCAATGACCCTAGTGCCAGCCTGACCATAGTGCCAGCCTGACCATAGTACCAGCCTGACCCTAGTGCCAGCCTGACCTTAGCGCAAGCCTGACCCCTAGTACCAGCCTGACGCTAGTGCCAGCATGCCCTAGTACCAGCCTGACCCTAGTACCAGCCTGACGCTAGTACCAGCCTGATCCCTAGTACCAGCCTGACAAGCTAGTGCCAGCCTGACCTTAGTACCAGCCTGACCCTAGTGCCAGCCTGACGCTAGTGCGAGCCTGACGCTAGTACCAGCCTGACCCTAGTGCCAACCTGACCCTAGTACCAGCCTGACCTTAGTAGCAGCCTGATCCTTAGTACTAGCCTAACACCAGTGCCAGCCTGACCCTAATACCAGCCTGATGCTAGTGCCAGCCTGACGTTAGTGCGAGCCTGACGCTAGTACCAGCCTGACCCTAGTGCCAGCCTGACCCTAGTACCAGCCTGAACCTAGTGCCAGCCTGACCCTAGTGCCAGCCTGACCTTAGTACAAGCCTGACCCCTACTAAAGCCTGACGCTAATGTCAGCCTGACGCTAGTACCAGACTGACCCAAGTACCAGCCTGACGCTAGTACCAGCCTGACCCCTAGTACCAGCCTGACGCTAGTGCCAGCCTGACCCCTTGTACCAGCCTGACGCTAGTGCCAACCTGCCGCTAGTACCAGCCTGACCCTACTACCAGCCTGACGCTAGTACCAGCCTGACCCCTAGTACCAGCCTGACGCTAGTGCCAGCCTGACCTTAGGACCAGCCTGACCCTAATGCCAGCCTGACCCCTAGTGCCAGCCTGACAATAGTGCCAGCCAGACGCTAGTACCAGCCTGACCCTAGTGCCAGCCTGATCTTAGTACAAACCTGACTCCTAGTACCAGCTTGACGCTAGTGCTAGCCTGACGCTAGCGCCAGCCTGACGCTATTGCCAGCCTGACGTTAGGACCAGCCTGACGCTAGTGCCAGCCTGACGCTAGTACCAGCCTGACGCTAGTGCCAGCCTGACGCTAGTGCCAGCTTGACGCTAGTACCAGCCTGACGCTCGTGCAAGCCTAACGCTAGTACCAGCCTGACCCTAGTGCCAGCCTGACCCTAGTGCCAGCCTGACCCTAGTGCCAGCCTGACCTAGTACAAGCCTGACCCTAGTAAAGCCTGACGCTAGTACACCTGACCCTACTAAAGCCTAACCCTAGTACCAGACAGAACCCTAGTACCAGCCTGACGCTAGTGCCAGCCTGACCTTAGTACCACCTGACCTATTGCCAGCCTGACCCTAGTGCCAGCCTGACCCTAGTGCCAGTCTGACCTTAGCACCAGCCTGACCCTAGTACCAGCCTGACCCTAGTTCCAATCTGATGCTAGCACGAGCCTGACCCTAGTACCAGCCTGACGCAAGTACCAGCCTGACCCCTAGTACCAGCCTGACGCTTAGTGCCAGCCTGACCTTAGTGCCAGCCTGACCCTAGTGCCAGCCTGACCCTAGTGCCAGCCTGACGAAGTACCAGCCTGACCCCTAGTACCAGCCTGACGCTAGTGCCAGCCTGACGCTAGTACCAGCCTGACGCTAGTACCAGCCTGACGCTAGTGCCAGCCTGACCTAGTGCCAGCCTGACGCTAGTGCCAGCCTGACGCTAGTGCCAGCCTGACGCTAGTGCCAGCTGACGCTCAATACCAGCCGGACCCTAGTACCAGCCTGACGCTAGTGCCAGCCTGACCTAGTGTACTAGCCTGACGCTAGTACCAGCCTGACGCTAGTGCCAGCCTGACGCTAGTGCCAGCCTGACCCTAGTACCAGCCTGACGCTAGTACCAGCCTGACGCTAGTCCAGCCTGACGCTAGTGCCAGCCTGACGCTAGTACCAGCCTGACGCTAGTGCCAGCCTGACCGCTTGTACCAGCCTGACCCTAGTGCCAGCCTGACCTAGTAAAGCCTGACCCCTAGTACCAGCCTGACGCTAGTGCCAGCCTGACCCAGTACCAGCCTGACCCTAGTACCAGCCTGACGCTAGTACCAGCCTGACCCCTAGTACCAGCCTGACCCTAGTGCCAGCTGACCTTAGTACCAGCCTGACCTAGTGCCAGCCTGACGCTAGTGCCAGCCTGACCTTAGTACAGCCTGACCCCTAGTACCAGCCTGACGCTAGTGCCAGCCTGACGCTTACCGTACTGACCCTAGTGCCCCTGACCTTAGTACCAGCCTGACCCTAGTACCAGCCTGACGCTAGTACCAGCCTGACGCTAGTGCCAGCCTGACCCTAGTACCAGCCTGACCTAGTACCAGCCTGACCCTAGTACCAGCCTGACCCTATGCCACCTGACTTAGTACCAGCCTGACCCCTAGTACCAGCCTGACCCTAGTGCCAGCCTGATCTTAGTACAAACCTGACCCCTAGTACCAGCCTGACGCTAGTGCCAGCCTGACGCTAGTACCAGCCTGACGCTAGTGCCAGCGAGACGTTAGTGCCAGCCTGATCTTAGTACAAACCTGACCCCTAGTACCAGCCTGACGCTAGTACCAGCCTGACGCTAGTGCCAGCCTTGCGCTAGTGCCAGCTTGACGCTAGTACCAGCCTGACGCTAGTACCAGCCTGACGCTAGTGCCAGCCTGACGCTATTGCCTGATGCTAGTACCAGCCTGACGCTAGTACCAGCCTGACCCCAGTGCGAGCCTGATCTTAGTACAACCTGACCCATAGTACCAGCCTGACGCTAGTACCAGCCTGACGCTAGTGCCAGCCTGACGCTAGTGCCAGCTTGACGCTAGTGCCAGCCTGACGCTAGTGCCAGCCTGACGCTAGTACCAGCCTGACGCTAGTGCCAGCCTGACGCTAGTGCCAGCCTGACCCTAGTGCCAGCCTGACCCTAGTGCCAGCCTGACCTTAGTACAAGCCTGACCCCTAGACAAGCCTGACGCTAGTACAAGCCTGACCCCTACTAAAGCCTGACCCTAGTACCAGCCTGACCCCTAGTACCAGCCTGACGCTAGTGCCAGCCTGACCTTAGTACCAGCCTGACCCTAGTGCCAGCCTGAGCTTAGTGCCAGCCTGACCTTAGTACCAGCCTGACCCCTAGTACCAGCCTGACGCTAGTGCCATCCTGACCCTAGTGCCAGCCTGATTTTAGTACCATCCTGACGCTAGTGCCAGCCTGACGCTAGTACCAGCCTGACCCTAGTGCCAGCCGACCCTAGTACCAGCCTGACCTAGTGCCAGCCTGACCCTAGTACCAGCCTGACCCTAGTACCAGCCTGACCCATAGTGCCAGCCTGACCCTAGTACCAGCCTGACGTTAGTGCAGCCTGACGCTATGCCAGCCTGACGCTAGTACCAGCTGACGCTAGTGCCAGCCTGACCTTAGTACCAGCCTGACCCTAGTGCCAGCCTGACCCTAGTGCCAGCCTGACCTTAGCACCAGCCTGACCCCTAGTACCAGCCTGACCCTAGTTCCAATCTGATGCTCGCACGAGCCTGACCCTAGTACCAGCCTGACGCAAGTACCAGCCTGACCCCTAGTACCAGCCTGACGCTAGTGCCAGCCTGTCCTTAGTGCCAGCCTGACCCTAGTGCCTGCCTGACCCTAGTGCCAGCCTGACCCTAGTACCAGCTTGATCGAAGTACCAGCCGGACCCCTAGTACTAGCCTGACGCTAATGCCAGCCTGACGCTAGTACCAGCCTGATGCTAGTGCCAGCCTGACGCTAGTGCCAGATTGATGCTAGTGCCAGCCTGACGCTAGTGTCAGCCTGACGCTAGAACCAGCCAGACGCTCGTGCCAGCCTGACGCTGGTTCCAGCCTGACGCTCGTGCCAGCCTCACGCTAGTACCAGCCTGACCCTAGTGCCAGCCTGACCTTAGTACAAGCCTGACCCCTACTAAAGCCTGACGCTAGTGTCAGCCTGAAGCCAGTACCAGCCTGACCCTAGTACCAGACTGACGCTAGTACCAGCCTGACCCCTAGTACCAGCCTGACGCTAGTGCCAGCTTGACCTTAGTACCATCCTGACCCTAGTGCCAACCTGACGCTAGTGCCAGCCTGACCTTAGTACAAGCCTGACCCCTAGTACCAGCCTGACGCTAGTGCCAGCCTGCCGCTAGTACCGTCCTGACCCTAGTGCCAGCCTGACCTTAGTACCAGCCTGACCCTAGTGCCAGCCTGACGCTAGTACCAGCCTGACCCTAGTGCCAGCCGACCCTAGTACCAGCCTGACCTTAGTACCAGCCTGACCCCTAGTACCAGCCTGACCCTAGTGCCAGCCTGATCTTAGTACAAACCTGACCCCTAGTACCAGCCTGACGCTAGTGCTAGCCTGACGCTAGTACCAGCCTGACGCTAGTGCCAGCGAGACGTTAGTGCCAGCCTGATCTTAGTACAAACCTGACCCCTAGTACCAGCCTGACGCTAGTACCAGCCTGACGCTAGTGCCAGCTTGACGCTAGTACCAGCCTGACGCTAGTACCAGCCTGACGCTAGTACCAGCCTGACGCTATTGCCAGCCTGATGCTAGTACCAGCCTGACGCTAGTACCAGCCTGACCCCAGTGCGAGCCTGATCTTAGTACAAACCTGACCCATAGTACCAGCCTGACGCTAGTACCAGCCTGACGCTAGTGCCAGCCTGACGCTAGTGCCAGCTTGACGCTAGTACCAGCCTGACGCTCGTGCCAGCCTGACGCTAGTACCTGCCTGACCCTAGTGCCAGCCTGACCCTAGTGGCAGCCTGACCCTAGTGCCAGCCTGACTCTAGTGCCAGCCTGACCTTAGTACAAGCCTGACCCCCTAGACAAGCCTGACGCTAGTACAAGCCTGACCCCTACTAAAGCCTGACCCTAGTACCAGCCTGACCCCTAGTACCAGCCTGACGCTAGTGCCAGCCTGACCCCTAGTACCAGCCTGACCCTAGTGCTAGCCTGAGCTTAGTGCCAGACTGACCTTAGCACCAGCCTGACCCCTAGTACCAGCCTGACGCTAGTTCCATCCTGACCCTAGTGCCAGCCTGATTTTAGTACCATCCTGACGCTAGTGCCAGCCTGACGCTAGTACCAGCCTGACGCTAGTGCCAGCCTGACGCTCGTACCAGCCTGACGCTAGTGCCAGCCTGACCCTAGTGCCAGCCTGATTTTAGTACCAACCTGACCCATAGTGCCAGCCTGACGCTAGTGCCAGCCTGACGTTAGTTCCAGCCTGACGCTAATGCCAGCCTGACGCTAGTACCAGCCTGACGCTAGTGCCAGCCTGACGCTAGTGCCAGCCTGACGCTAGTACCAGCCTGACGCTAGTTGTGGGGAATCTACCAATGAATAAATCCTTTGTATATATTTAGACTAAATTTATTGTTATTTAACTATTATTTTATTAAGCGGACTGTATATTTTATTGTTTATTTTCACTGATAAAGTTCCGCTTCACACAACCTAGGGGATGGTTGGGCCGGGAGGGGGGGAGGTTATATTTCTACTACACGAAAATTAATCTATAATTTGTTAGTGTAAATTAAATTAATTATTATTAAATCGTATTATTGAAATGTACCAATTGTTATAGTTATTATTTAACATATTTTACAGGTTAGCTGTTATGGTAGAAGTTGTGGGTAGCCAAGCTGGACACGTGGTCACATGGCGTCGTTACGTGCAGGATGGTACAAGCATCAGTCACGTGGTCTCACGTCTCTATGTGACGCTCCACATTAGTTAATTCTTCGTCTAAATTTACCTGCCAACGAATTACACGTTTGATTTAATTATAATGAATAGATTCAATAATATGACAAGAAGGATGATATTAAATCTGCTCACCCGTGGCTGTTACATCATAACCGCTACAGAATGTAAATAAATAATAGAGCTCTAACACAAGTAATACTGAACAGGTACAATGCCTTCCCAGGACCCGATGGTGTCAATGAGTGGCGCACAACTATGTTTTTATGTTTATCTCTCAGAATGTTCTTAATTTTTCTCCTAAACAATTACAAGGCCTAGATGTAGTACAGAATGATGCCATGCGCATCATCCTGGGTTGTCCTAGAACTGTCAGAATTGTTAACATGACAAAGGAACTAAACTTACCTTCCATTTACGAAAGAATAGTTCTACTTAGTACTATGTTTTGCGCCAAAACTTTGAAAAATAATGGTCCCCCCAGCTCTATTCAAATTAAATTGAGATCCATTCTAAACAATTCTGACTGTTCTCTCAATCCGCCGCAAAAAGCTCCCTACAGTGTGTGGCTCAGTAGTTGTGCCTATAATCTTCAGATACTGAATGTGTCTATTAACCCTGATAAAACTGTTCACTATATTCCCCCTTGGAAAGATGTGGAGATCTCTCTGCATTATACCCCATCAGTGTAAAACAAATGTATAACACTGACATTTTGAGATGTATAACATTAGAAGCTATTGACAGTCATCTTCAAATTCTCAAACCAACTGAATCCTATGCCTTTACTGATGGCTCTGTGCAGTTAGGCACTGGTAGAACAGGTTGTGCATGTGCAGTGTATAAAGGGAATGAAATGATCATGTCTAGTACACAGAGATTGAACAACTGGGCTAGCACGACACAGACCGAGCTATTGGGCATTTATCTAGCCACTGAATACCTTAAGCTCAATGGTGTGGAGTTATTTTCTGTGACTCTAAAGTGCTCTGCAGTCCTTAATAACCCATCACAATGTATGTCGGAAGTAGCTTGTAATATTAAATGGAATGTAATTTTTGCCAATGATAATAACTCTTGTATAAAATTTGTGTGGATCCCATCCCATGTTGGAGTTGGAAAACATGACTTCGTAGATCGATTGGCCAATGAGGCTTGCAGGAAAAAAACATTGATTATGACTTTGGACTATCTAATGCAGTTATTAGAAAATATACAAATTAAAGAAATTAATTCAGATTTAGAAGAACTAAGAAATGCCCAGAGACCTGAAAGCTGCAGTATTAAAAGTTATGACAAGTTTTGTAATAATAGGTATTTGTATGGTCAGCACAGTAACCGAACCAGGCAATGTGATGTAGTCATTGCGCGAATTCGCCTTGGCTATAGACACATCTGGCAGGTTAGTGAGGCTGAGCCACTACCAGAATACTCAGATTGTAAACTCTGTGATAAACCTTAATGCATTCACTAGAACACTACATTGATGAATGTGAAACCGTAAAGGACTTTAGACCTCCTGGCCTCTTGTACCACCAACTGTGTAACTATTTTATTGACTCAGGTGTTCTGGACGACATCCTAACAATTTACCCAAAATTGCTTGTCCATTTTAAAGAATGAAGAACAATTTTATTTATATTACTTCTAAGCTGCATCACTTATGAACCCATCCCTGCCCTTGTGTGGCAGTGCACAATAGAAAGTTGTTTTCACATATCCATATATTAAAACATTGATTGTAACCATGATATATATGTGCTTCAGCCTACAGTTTAGACCTATTGTCTTATGTATGACCCTCTGTCCTGCGTGACAGTGAATACTAGCATTATCCTCACTTTAATCAGACTATCAAAATCCTCAGATTAGGCAAATTGTAATTAATTTTGTCAATAAAGATGTTAATATAATAATAAAGAGACGGATTGTGTGAGGGCACCCAGTTACATGCATCTGCCAGGGTCGGACAGCGTGGGCCCCCCAGACAGTACATGCTGCGCTCCGGCAATGTGTCGAGTGGCCCAGTATGTCTACGGAGAGTATAGTTCGAGAGTGGCCACGACAGAATGCATCGAGAGGGTGTGGAGGGTGGCCCAGACAGTCATGTTCCGGCGGTTTTAGCGCAGGCAGGAAGTTGGCGAGACAGTCCTGCTCCCGGGAATGTGTGCTAACACGAGAAGCTGCCGTAAGGTAGTAATGCCTCCGCCGTGTGTGGAGATTTGCGACCACTCGACAAGTAAGCACGGAGAAGGCACACTGGAGCGACTCGCACAGTCATGCATTCTACCTGCAGGTTCGTAGAGCATTGGCCGCCAATGACCAGCAGTGTCATGCATCTTGGAGGTGGTGGAGAGTGTTAAGCCCAGACAACACAATGCTTCGGAAGGTGTGGAACGTGGCCAAGTACACGTACGATGACTCCAGGGTGGGTGGCAGAGTGGGGACGATTCCCAAGTGCACGCACACCCCACACATGGTTGTCGGGAGAGTCTGTACGCAGATCGAGTCATGCTCTGGGAGTGTGGAGAGTGTCGCGCAGACAGTAATGCTGTATTCGGACGTAGGTGCTGGAACCGCTGGGCCCCAGACATTCATGCTCCTGGAGGCGTTGTAGGAGAGTGGCCAAAAATAGTAAGCTCCGGCAGGTTGTGGAGTGACCCAGACGTAAGACGGAGCGGATGTTGTGAAGTTGGCGACGATAGAAAGATCGATGCTCGCTGGGTTGGTGATGGGCACGGAATCTCTTTTGTGCCCCAGGAACAGTCATGCTCCGTGTAAGTGTAGAGGAGAGGTGGCACGAGACGTCATGCTCCGGGCAGGTAGTGGACCGAGTGCCCCAGCCAGTCAATGCTCCGGCACAGGGTGTAAGAGGAGTGGCCCAGACAGTCAATGCAATCTGGGAGGGGGTGGTTGAGGAGTGGGCCCAAAAATTCAGTAATGCTCCGGCCGGTGTGCGAGACAGTGACCCCGAGACCGTATATGCACGGGGAGGTTATTTGTGAAGAGTACAGTTCATTCTCCGGCAGGGTGGCGTGTGGAGATTGGCCCAGACAGTTATGCTCCGGGAGGTGTTGAGAGTGGCGCAGACAGTCATGCTCCGGGATGTGTGGAGAGTGGCCCAGTGCATGTTCGGCTTGTTGGATGTGGACTTGTGGGAGGTGAACCGCCCGTCACTGCTCACGGACGGTGTGGAGCGGTGGCCCAGCAAGTCATGCTCCGGAGGGTACGGATGGCAACTCAGTGTTGCTCTAAGCATCAGACATGCTCCCGGTGGTGGTGTTGAGAGTGGACGCCAGTTCAGTGCTCCGTCAGTGGTGTGGACGAGTGGGCTTCACGCCAGTTCCACACGACTCCTCGGCATGTGTGAGAGAGAGGCTCACAGACCGTGTATGCTTGTTTTTTTTATCCGGGAGGTTCGATGGGTGTTACGGTGAGTGGTGCCCAGCAATAGTACACCTGGTGCTCCGGGGCTCAGTGAGGAGTCTCAATCCAGGAAGCCGCGCGTGAGTCTTTTAACCCGAGCCGTGAATAAATTGGGACATCGACACCTTACTTCTATGACGAGGTGTTAAACTGGTGTCACCGCTTAGCTACAGAGTGCCCTAGACAGTAATGCTCGGGAGTTGTGGAGAGTGGAAGCCTTACAGAGTGGAAAGAACCTTGCGTTCAGGCGGCCCTAGCGTCCCGCGCATGGGCAATAGGTCAAAGCTATTCACTACCGTAGGTCGACTAGCACTCAATCATAATGCATTGCCGACGTAGCGCCAGGAGAGCACTAGTTCACGTCGGCACTAGTTCATGGTCTGGGGCACGGCAACCATAGCTAGCGGGGACACTCTCCGTAGACTGTGCGACCACTGATTCATTAGGCAGGCCACTAGCAGTTCAGGACCAGTGGGCGAGAAATGCGCTAAGACTGGCAGGTTAGCACTTCCGACACGACACAAGCGTCAAGGCCTGACAGAGTAGCGTCCATGTCTGGCACTAGACTGTCAGGCTGAAGACTGTTAGCATTCAGCGCTTGGAACTTAACGATTCGGCGCGAGACCAGCGCAGGGTGGACAACTGTTCGTCAGGCTAGGGCCACATAGGACATCAGGATTGGAAAAACACAATACGGCTGGGACATATGACCCAGGCTGGCACACCAGCATCAGGATGGAAATCATCACGGCCTGGCAGATTATGTGTTCAGGCTCGGACTTGAGAAGGTCAAAAACTATGGCACTGGCGTCAGTCTACCACGAGCATGAGGCTGATACTAGCGTCAGACTGGAATTAACATCACGCTGGAACTAACATCAGGCTGACACTAGCGTCAAGCTGGCACTAGCGTCAGGCTTGTACTAGCGTCAGGCTGGTACTTGCGTTAGGTTGGTACTCGCGCCGCTCTGGCATTAACTTTGGACTGGCATGATGCATGGTCAGGCTGGCCATAAGCGTTAGGCTATGCCACTATCGTACAGGATGTTCAAGCTAGCGTCAGCGGGCTAGGTATACGTAGCGGCAGGCCTGGTATGTATCGCCGGCAGGACTGTCATACTAGCGTCAGGTCTGGTACTAGCCGTCCGGTGTTACATGCACGTCAAGGGCGGCAGAAGCCAGTGAAGGCTTGGCATCTGCCTAAAAGTGTCTAGCGATCAGGCTCGGAACTCTCAGCGACCAGGCTGGCACTAGTAGTTCAGGCTCGAGTACTAGGGTCGAGTAGCTGGCGCACTAGCAATTCAGGCTGGCGGCACACTGCGCAGGCTACGCGCAGCAGTGCTTGGTCAGGCGTGCATCTTGCCACAGGGGCTGCCGGGAGACTATCTTCAGGCTGGTGAATGGCATACGGCTGTGCACTACTGTCGTCAGGGGTAGCAGGCAAGCCAGTCAACAGACGCAGGCTAGGTGTAAACAGGGATCTAGCGTCTAGGAGCACTGTGCTCTAAGCGTCACGGCTCGGGCACTAGGCGTCTGGTCTCAGCCCACTGATAAACGCCAGTGGGTACTAAGGCCGTCAGGCTGGCACTATTGCGTCAGCTGATGTTACCAAGTACAAGAGTCAATGTGGCACTAGCGGTTGGGCTGACGCCAGAAACGCGTGCAAGGGTAAGGCAACGGTAGCATTCAGGGCGTGGCAACTGTAGCGTCAGGTGGCGCTCCACTCTATAGCCGTTCTGATCTGGGCACGGAGCGTCACGAGTCTAGTGCACAATCGATCAACAGGCACGTCTGGAGGCATCCAACAGGATCTAAGATGTCAGGCTGGCTCCATAGCGCAGAGCCTGTCACTGGGAGGATCAGGGTTAGGTACTAGCAGTCAGGTATCGCTTCGGCAATAGCTCTAGGCTTGTACTAGACGCTAGGCTGAGCCGACCCTGCGTCGGGGCTGGCCATGGCGTCATGGGCTGGCACACTAGCGTCAAGCGCTGTAACTAGGCAGTAGATAGGGACTCAGCTCTTCCGTCCCCCGTGCACGAAAGCCGTCAGGCAGTAACCACTCGGTCGGCGTGCTACAAGGCTAACATCATAACAGTGGACCTAACAGAAAGGGCGGCACATAGCGTCGCTTGGTTACTTGGGTCCAGATGGTACTCGCTTCCATTTCTGGCAAAACCAGGCCGCAACAGGAGACTACTAAGAGCACTAGCGTCAGGGCTGTAGTTGTCTAGCCGACAGGCTGGGCGAACCGTCAACGTGCGGGTCACCTAGCGTGCCAACGAAGACCAACGGTTCAGGGCTGGCCAAATCGCCGCCTTTACTAGCAATCAGGGGTTGGTAAACGAGTTCAAAGGACCTTCCACGGATGGTACTAGAAATGTACAGGCTGGCAATAGGTCAGGCTTGGCACTAGCGTCACAGCGATACGGCACTACCCGGTCAGGCATGTGCCACTAGCCACACAGAACTGCTCCACTTGAGCGTCGTATGGCACACTTAGCGTCATGCATTGGGCAACTAGCCGGTCTGGCGGGTAACAACAGCATTCAGACAAGGGGATCTACCGTAAGCTGGGCAACTACGCGCGTGCGGTACTAGCTCTCAGGCGTAGTGCCACGAGATCAGGCTGGCATATAGGACAGGCTGGACAGAGAGCAGTCAGGACTGACCGTAGTTGAAAGCAAGCAAAAGTTGCCCAGCCAGAACACAACAGTTACGAGAACTTCAAATCCAGGGATCCAATCACATTGGTTGTACCCTAATTAAAGTCACTTTGTGACGATCCGTGCTTGGGACTGCTTCTCGAGTACTGTACAACTTCCCACCTTCAGAGCAGGAGAGAATTCTGAAATAGAAGGAATACACAGACCAATATACGGACAGCGGAGACGCGATAAAGCACCTAAGATATTGGGATCGTCTCAAAACGCCTCTACCAAAATATTTACGCGACTAGAAAGGAAGACGAGAGAGTTACAAAGAAATAACACCTGGAAAGATACTGGAGGGCCACGGTCCCAAATTTACGCAGTTATGATCAATAACGTTACTGGACGTGAACGATTTGGAAGACAAAGAAAATGCAGAATTACGGAGACCAGGGAAGAGCAGGGGTGCCCTAGAGCACAACTCGAGAGACAAACTGTATAAACGCATCAGAGGTCCGCGGCTTGTTCAAAACGTCCCTCCCAACAAGGCAATGTAAGATAAATACTTGGCCGGAACCACGTGAGAACCCTCTTCAAGAGGCGGAGAAGCATAGATTTATGTCCTCCTGACAGAGTTCCGGACCCAGCCGGTGCTATGTGGTGAGGCGCTGGCCTCTCTGGTGGTCGCTCCAAGACAAACAGCCTAGTGGACAAAGACTCTCACAATAGTCCAGCCTGGCCTCGTGGCCAGGGCGTGGGGAGTAGGATGAACGCAAGTAGCCCCAATGAACCGGTCATGCATATTCCCAGGCTAGCATCGAGCAACAACAGGCGTTAAGTTTCAAAAGGATCTAGGTCCAGGCGCCACTAGCGTACGCCGGGCTACAGGGCAGGCCGGTTTTAGCGACGCAGTGTAATTGGTGATAGTCAACGGCTGTGCACTGTGGAGTTGTCAGCGCTATCACTAGCATCAGGCTAGGAGTAATAGTCGTGCAGGCTGGCACTTTAGGTGTCGGGGTGGCATTTGCACAGGTGGGACTAAGGCGTCAGGCAGAGTCACTAGACGTTAGGCTGGCAACTAGTCAGCAGGCTAGACGCAGAGCGTTACAGGCGCTAAGTTGTATAAGCAGGATCTAGCGTCACAGGCGTGAGCTCTAGCCGTGGGGTCGCAAAAGTAGCGTCAGGCTGGCACTAGGGGTCAGGCTGGCGTTAGGGTCAGGCTGGTACTAGAGTCAGTCTGACACTAGCGTCGGGCTGGCAGAAAAGTCAGTCTGGCATAGCATAGGCTGACCACTAGGGTTCAGGCTAGGCCACTAGCGCATCAGTCCGGCCTAGGGTCAGGCTAGCTCAGAATGCGTCGAACAGGCCGCTGTGTCCAAAAGGACTCTACGTGGTTAGGCCTACAACAAGCAGTCAACATGCGTAGTGTCAACAGGACATCTAGCCGTAACGCTCTTGTCCTCTAGCGTCCTGGCTGGAACACATGGTCAGGCTTGGAAACTTAGCGTGTCAGGATCCGAGGTACTAGAAGTAATGGAAGCCAGAGGTGTGGGCGTGCAGCCAATGCTTAGCGTCAGTTGCACTAGCCGCGTGTACGTCTCGAGCTACACAAGGGTCAGGCTGGGCACAAGCCGATCAGCAGGTGGACTAGCGTGCAGAGGCTAGAGCACTAGCGACAAGGCGTGGAACTTGCTACGTCGCCACGTCTGAGCACACAACACTGTCAACACGGACTAGCTACCAGACTTGGCACCTACAGTCAGGCTAGTACTGTGTAGCGGACAGGCGGTTGCCGCTAGACCCGTCAGGCTGGGCCACTAGCCCGTGAACCCGCTGGAGTACCGAGGAACAGCGATTGCCCAAATCTCAAAGATCAGGGCACTAAGGAAAAGTGCCAGCCGTGCCCTCAACCCCGAGGACACCCCACAGTCAAAAGAACTAAGCGAGAGAAGAGCAATAGCGTCAAGGCTGGCCAATAGCAGTCATGAGCGGGCAATAAGGCTCAAGGAATGCCCTAGCGTGGTCACGAGATGGCTTGCCTCCGATGGAAATCTTAGGCCGATTCAGGCTTGCATCGTAGCGCAGGGTGGTCCAACTAGCGTCAGGAAGTTACGATAGCATCAAAAGGGACTAACGTCTGAGCGCTATTGCTGCACAGCAGCACAGCGGCATTTGCGACCTGTGGCCAGTGGCGTACAGGCTGGCAACTAGCTTCACGGCTCCGGGACGGTCCGTCGACAGCGGTCATGCGCTAGACCAATGCTATCGCCCGACAAGGCCAAACAGCCAAGCAGTCAAACAGGCGCTTAGTGTCAAACAGACTTACGCAACACGGCTGGACACACATAGCCCGGTCAGGCTGGGTGCGTTTAGCGTGTCAGGTCCTACACTATCGTCAGGACGTAGCATTAGCAAATTCAGGGCTGGTCACTAGACCATCAGGGTGGCACTACGCTGTCACGCGCTTCACCTAGTGTCCGACAGGCACTGCCATTTCACAGGGCTGCGACTAGGCGTCAGTGCGTCGGCACGACGGCGTGAGGCATCAACCTAGCATCAAGAATGGACAGAAGCGGTTCGGCTGGCGTGATGGACTTAGCGACTATTAAGCAGTCGAATGGGACAGAAGCGATCAGGCGCCTCCGGCTACTAGCAAGCTGAGGGCTGCGACACTAGGCTACAGTGCTGCGTGCTACCTCTATTGCGACTAGCAGTCCGTCTGGACAATAGGTCAGCGCCTAGACGGACGAAGTGCCAGTCAACAGGACGTCTCAGTGTCAAAAAGGATCTGTCGTAGACGCGCAGGATGGGACACCTAGCTCAGGCCTCGGCAACTAGCGTCAGGCTCTGCCGTCTTGCAGCGAGTCAGGTGTGTAGTAATCAGTCGTTGGCCACGTAGGCGTCGTGAGGGTTTGTACGATTAGCGCGCTGGAGTTATACGTCAGCTTCTCGGGCAATAGTGTCAGGCTGGCATTTGCACCAGGCTGGGACTAGCGTCAGTCTGGCACTGGCCTTTTAGGCTTGTCCTTATCACGGACTGGCAGAAAGCGCCAGGCCTGACCACTCAGCATGAATGTTGGAACAAAATGAGCTGAGCACTAGCTCTCAGCGGGCACTTGCGTCGATGTTTCTAGCGCACAGAGCTGTACGTAGTGGTCCAGGCTAGAACTTGGCGCTCAGGCCTGGCGCACTCGCGCTTCAGACCAGTGGGCAGAACGCTTTCGGCTCGGCATTAGCGTTCAGCTGCGCGCCCAGCTTCAGGCTGGCGACCTCACATCAAGTATGACGCTTAGCGTCCAGGTGGACTAGCGTCGCAGTCTGAGAGAACTGAGCGTCGGCTAGCACAAGAGGTGTCACACAAAACGACGCTAAGTGGTCAACAGGATGCTGAAGCTCCCGTCTAGGCTGGCACAAGGCTTCACGGGCTCAGGGGCAACTCAGCGTCAGGCTGGTTTTGAGCACGCATTTCAGAGGCTGGTAGAGTAGTAGTCAGCGCTGCGTGACCACTACACGCGTCAGGCATGAGCAGAAGCTATATAGTATACAGAGCTGGGACAACATAGAGTCAGGCTTGGGCATAGGTAAGGCTGGCCATTTGCACCAGGATGGCCCTAGCGTCAGGCTGCGCCACCTGCGTTTGGCTGGGCCACTAGCATCAGGACTGGCAGAAGCTATCGCCCGCTGCATTAGCTGGTCAGGAATGGCCAGAAGAGCGCTAGCGTGGCACTAGATCATGCGATTGATGCACTGCGTCAGGCTAGACTAGTCCGTGTCCGCTGTGGCCAGGGCACTAGAGTTCCTTCAGGGGCGGTGCAACCACAGCCTGCCAAAAAGGCCGCCGAGTGTCACACTCGGATTCCGTAGCGTGCCAGGCTGCGCAGTAGACTTCAGGCTGGCACTGGAGCGTCAGGTGGTGTTTCAGCCGACTTCCAGGGTCTGTGTAGTGTAAGTCAGGGTGGCACTAGGGCTTAAGATGCGAGCATTAGGCATCGGGGCTGGCATCTAGCGTCAGGCTGGCGTAGTGTCAGGCTGGCATTTTCACCAGGCTGGGACTAGCGTCAGGCTGGCACTGGCATTAGGCTGGCACTAGCATCAGACTGGCACAAGCGTCAGGCTGACACAAGCGTCAGGCTGGCAATAGCGGCAGGCTGACCCTAACCGCATCACGGGCCGGAAAACCCCAACATAAGGCTGGACATAGCGCTCAGGCTGGTGGCACTTGCGTCAGGCGGTACCAGTCGTCAGGTAGTATACGTGCTCAGCGCTACTCGTTGCCGATCAGGCTGGCGACTAGCGTCAAAGAAGGCACTAGCGTCGGCTGACTAACTTACGTCAGATTGGTTCTAACATCAGTCTGGCACAAGGTTAACGAGGGGACCTAGCTTCAGGGGCAGGCACTGCGGTCGCGATTGGTCTTAGCAGCCTCCGGGGCGGCACCTAGGCATGAAATGGAGTAGGCACCGCTCGGGCTGGCAGACGTTACCGGTGCAGGATGACACTGTCAGCGTGACGAGCTAGCTAACCAAGGCGTCAACAGAGCTGCAACTAGGTCGAACCAGCAGGAAACTCATAGTTGGTCAGGCTGCATTCGTAGGCACATAGCTAGTCAGGTCTGGCACACTAAGCGTCAGGCCTGGTACTGATAGTAGTGAGGGCTGATACAAATGTCCAAACGAGTCAGGTCTTGTGCGATAGCACGCTCAGAGCATCTCCGGACACTAGCGGTCAGACTGGGGCCAGTAGGGTCGTGTATCAGACTAACCGAGCAGACTTCAGGGGAGCATAGGACAATGCGTGACACGGGATGGTCACTCGTTCAGGCTAGGCACAAAGGCGGACCCAACAGGCATTGTAGCAGTTCAGCGCGGAAACCATAACGTCGGCTCAGGGCATGGACTCTGACAGCGCTTGCAGCGCGTAATTCTGTACCTAGTGTGAAGGCTGGCCTATGGTCTTCAGGGCTGGCACTGTGACGTCAGGTTGGCAATAGCGGTTAGTGCTGCACTCAGCATCAGCATGTATTTGAGTCCAGCGCTTGACCAGTGTTCTGCCCAACTCAGGCTGCGCTGTGTATATTGTGAATCGCAAGCTGGCATAGACGTCGCTTGGAATATCGCGAGTACACCAGTCTATGGTGAGTTCAGTCGCTGTCGCATGTTCGGTAATAAACTTTCTGCTGTACCTAGCGTTCAGGCATCGTATTTTGCTGTCCTAGGTGGTGTACTATCAGTCAGGCTGTAATGTATGCGGTAGGTCGGTGACTAACGCGTCAGGCGGAAATATGAGTCAGTGTTCAGGTGCACTCCAGCATTAGAGCTAGACTACGGTTGGCCTGGTACTAGCATCGTGATTGGGACACTAGACGTTAGCTCCCACGCGTAATCAGGCACAGTCAGGCTGGGAGAGGTACGAGCAAAAAGGCTGTTACGAGGGACAGGCTGCTCAAACATAGGGTCAAGCCTCGGCAGCTTATGATTACGGCATGAAATTCTGTACCGCAATTGACTAGACCTAATAGCCTAATGATGGATGTAAACAGTTGTTGTTTTATGTTAAATAAATATTAAACAAATATCTAATAAAATACCTTAGTTAGCCCTACTAAACATTTGTGTACGTGAGAAATTTGTACTAGAAGACTTGTACTAGAACTACATAGGCAAGTCGCCGAATGAAGTCAATGAAAACATTTTAAATTAGTATTTAAAACAACAGACTGTGTGATTCGTGCAAACAATCATAACAACGCAGTTTCCCAGGACCATGCCTGATTAAGCACTAGATTCCTGCTTGTACTAGAAGTAAAAGTAAGCCAAAATCTATTTCCACTTAGATCGAATGATAACACAGCCATCTGGGAGAGACACACGATGATTGCATGTATCGAAGTCTAGCAATATTGAACGACGGGACAGAGGGACGGCTGGAATGTGCAGGTCATCCCGGTTATTTGTGATCTACAAAGTCATTGTTTATCTTCCAATGGGTGAAATTGCTGGAAATTGGACTAAGTTTATTGAGGTATAAATACAAACAGAGGGATGAGGTAGCCCAAGTTATTCTCACCCCATTTAGTATAACGTGTTCATACATATATAGATCCACACATCACAAACAATAAACATGTTGCCGAACAT
>WNGS01013697.1:0-10160 GCA_020271785.1 Procambarus virginalis
AGTATTTATGTCATGGGTGACTTTAATTTGAGTGGAATAGACTGGTTGAACAAAACAGGGAATAGTGAAGCAGAAGATTTTCTAGAATTAATTGACGATTGCTTTCTTACGCAACACATTAAGGAACCAACACGGGAAAATAATATTTTAGATTTAGTGTTAACTAACAGGGAAACACAAATTAATGACATCGAAATAGGGAGTGAGCTAGGGAACAGTGATCACAAAGAAATCAGATTTGGCATAGAATGGAATAGACCTGTAGGAGAAAATTCTGTTAAAGTGCCAGATTTTCGAAAAGCTGATTTTAATAGCCTAAGAAATTTTTTGGGTCAAATTGATTGGAAAGTCTTGGGTATGGGGTGGGGCCGGTCTTGGAGCGAGACATGAACCCAGCGATAGGTGATGTAAATGGGGATTTCGATGTAGATTCAATTTATAACGTATTTAAGAATATTCTAAACAAAGCACAGGAACGTAGTATACCACACAAATTGAATAGATCGATTACTAATGACCCAAAGTGGATAACAAAGAATTTGAAGAATCTTATAGGTAAAAAGAGAGCTTGGTACAAGAGGATTAAAAATGGGGAGGTCACTTTAGAACAGGAATTCGTACAACTAGTTAGAAATGTTAAAAAAGAGATAAGGAAAGCAAAAAGAAACTATGAAGTTCGTATAGCAGGGCAAGCAAAGACAAATCCTAAAGGGTTTTTTCAGTTATATCGAACTAAGACTAGGGAAAGGATAGGTCCATTAAAACTGAGACAGGTCAAATAACAGATAGTGATGAAGAGATGAGTAGTATTTTTAATAAATATTTTGTATCTGTATTTACTAAAGAGGAACTTAACAATATGCCTTCAGCCCAACAAGTCTATGTGGGTGGGGACGAGGACAGGTTGACGAGTTTAGCAGTTACCAGGGAGGATGTTATTAAACAAATAGTAAAACTCAAACCAAACAAATCCCCAGGGCCGGATGAAGTGTTTGCCAGAGTGCTGAAAGAATGCAAAGAGGAGCTTTGTGACCCACTGTCAATCATATTTAATAAATCAATAGAGTCAGGCACAGTGCCAGAGTTTTGGAAAGTTGCTAATGTGATACCAGTTTTTAAGAAAGGAGATAGATCACTTGCGTCTAACTATCGACCAATTAGCCTAACGTCTATTGTGGGAAAGTTACTCGAATCTATAATAGCAAATAAAATTCGTCTTCATCTTGAAAAACATAAATTAATAATTGAGTCGCAACATGGTTTTATAAATGGCCGTTCATGTTTAACAAATTTGTTATCTTTTTATTCTAGCATAGTTGAGGCAGTTGATAGTGGTAAGGATTGTGATGTTGTGTACCTTGACTTTAGCAAAGCTTTCGATACAGTGCCACATGAAAGACTGATTAAAAAGATAGAGGCTCATGGTATTGGGGGTGCTATATTAAGCTGGATTAGGGCATGGCTATACCAAAGGAAACAGAGAGTTAGTATAAATGGAGTCAAGTCAGAGTGGGAAAATGTTGTAAGTGGAGTGCCTCAAGGCTCTGTCTTGGGACCTCTGTTGTTTATAATATATATAAATGATTTAGATTCAGGTTTGAGTAGCAACATTTGCAAATTTGCCGATGATACGAAAATCGGTAGGGAAATTAATTCGGAGGAGGACTCACTATCACTTCAAGTTGATCTAGATAGGGTTTTGAAATGGTCAAAGGACTGGCAGATGCAGTTTAATGCTGATAAATGTAAAGTTCTGAAGCTAGGTAATGATGATAGAGTTACAAGATACGAGCTAGATGGTGTTGAGATTGCGAAGTCGGATTGCGAAAGGGATCTGGGAGTTATAATTAGTAAGAATTTAAAACAAAAGGATCAATGCATAAATGTTCGTAATAAGGCAAATAGGACACTCGGATTTATTAATCGCAGCGTAAGTAACAAGACACCTGGTGTGATTCTCAAGCTATATCTTGCTCTGGTTAGGCCCCATTTAGATTATGCAGTTCAGTTTTGGTCGCCATATTATAGAATGGATATAAATTCACTTGAACGTGTCCAGCGTAGGATGACTAAGTTAATTCCCCAAATTAGAAATCTTTCATATGAAGATAGATTAACAAAGCTTAATTTGCATTCACTGGAAAGACGAAGAGTTAGGGGTGACATGATAGAGGTTTACAAGTGGATGAATGGACATAACAAAGGGGATATTAATAGGGTATTGAAAGTATCAACACAGGACAGAACGCGAAACAATGGGTATAAATTGGATAAGTTTAGATTTAGGAAAGACTTGGGTAAATACTGGTTCAGTAACAGGGTTGTTGATTTGTGGAACCAATTGCCGCGTAACATTGTGGAGGTGGGGTCCCTCGATTGTTTCAAGCATGGGTTGGACATGTATATGAGTGGGATTGGGTGGTTATAAATAGGAGCTGCCTCGTATGGGCCTATAGGCCTTCTGCAGCTGCCTTTGTTCTTATGTTCTTGTTCTTATGTTCTTATGTACTCATCTCTTCATCACTATCTGCTATTTGACCTGTCTTAGTTTTAATGGACCTATCCTTTCCCTAGTCTTAGTTCGATATAACTGAAAAAACCCTTTAGGATTTGTCTTTGCTTGCCCTGCTATACGAACTTCATAGTTTCTTTTTGCTTTCCTTATCTCTTTTTTAACATTTCTAACCAGTTGTACGAATTCCTGTTCTAAAGCGACCTCCCCATTTTTAATCCTTTTGTACCAAGCTCTCTTTTTTTTACCTATAAGGTTCTTCAAATTCTTTGTTATCCACTTTGGGTCATTAGTAATCGATCTATTCAATTTGAGTGGTATACTACGTTCCTGTGCTTTGTTTAGAATATTCTTAAATAAGTTATATATTGAATCCACATCGAAATCCCCATTTACATCACCTATCGCTGGGTTCATGTTTCGCTCCAAGACCGGCCCACACCCCATACCCAAGACTTTCCAATCAATTTGACCCC
Organism: Procambarus virginalis; assembly: GCA_020271785.1. Lineage (NCBI taxonomy): Eukaryota > Metazoa > Arthropoda > Malacostraca > Decapoda > Cambaridae > Procambarus > Procambarus virginalis. Next base: position 2,989 of record WNGS01013697.1, read on the forward strand.
AAAAATTTCTTAGGCTATTAAAATCAGCTTTTCGAAAATCTGGCACTTCTGGAAAAAAAATCTGGAAAACAGAATTTTCTCCTACAGGTCTATTCCATTCTATGCTAAATCTGATTTCTTTGTGATCACTGTTCCCTAGCTCACTCCCTATTTCGATGTCATTAATTTGTGTTTCCCTGTTAGTTAACACTAAATCTAAAATATTATTTTCCCATGTTGGTTCCTTAATGTGTTGCGTAAGAAAGCAATCGTCAATTAATTCTAGAAAATCTTCTGCTTCACTATTCCCTGTTTTGTTCAACCAGTTTATTCCACTAAAATTAAAGTCACTATGACATAAATACTGTTAGATCTAGATGCCCTAGATATTTCATCCCATAGATGCTTTGCTTCCATTCTGTCTAAATTTGGTGGCCTATATATAACTCTTATTATAATATTATTTGCTTTTTCGTTTAATTCTATCCAAATAGTTTCTGTGTGTGGCTCAGTTTTGATTCCCTCTTTGAGACTACATTTCAAATTGTCCCTAACGTATATGGCTACTCCACCTCCTCGTCTAATATATCTATCTGTGTGAAATAGTTTAAATCCATTTATTTGATATTCAGCTAATAGTTCTCTATTATCTACATTCATCCACGTTTCGGTAAGTGCAATAATATCTATTTTTTCTGTGCAGACAAGAGCATTTAATTCGTTAATTTTATTTCTTAGACTTCTACTGTTAGTGTAATATACCCTAAGTGAATAGTTATTTTGAGGCCCTTCTCTTTCCCTGATCTTTTGCCAATTCCTTTCTCCCACAAACACATACTTTTATTACCTCCTTCTTCCAAATCAATTCCCATACCTCTATCTACTAACAGTTTAAACCCAAACAAACACCTCTAACATGTTCTTTTAACAAGTTCGCAACTCGATTGTTCGCTACCCAACCAACGAGTTCGATTTCAGTCAGTCAGGTGCTGTCACAGTGAGAGGTTGTGTTAGCTGGAGCTCCGATTGTAGTAATATTATTACAGCAATAATGGAAGGATTAGTGAAGGAACTGGTCAATCTAGTTGGAGATCTGAGGACAGAGCTGGATTCGCTACGGGAGGAGGTTCGTTTGCTGAAGCAACATCAGGAAAAAACAAAAGAGGTCTTTGTTGAGACCAGTATTAAGAAGTCCTCGTCTTGGTAAGTTGTGAAAGACAGGGGTCTTAAGAAGACCTTGGCAAAACCGACAACTAATAGCCTACACCTAAGGACTTTTAACGCATTTGAAGTATTAGAGGACGAGTGCTGTGGTGAACCTGTTGTTCAACGAGGAGGCTGTTACGTACTCATAGCTGGCTACGTAATAAATTTAAATAAACTTTTGTTCTATCAACTATATGTATATAGATATTATAATTATCGTGTGATATGGCAATGTCAGGGGTACAGGAGCGCGGTGGCGTCTTCACACGTCTATTACCTGTTAGATTTGGGAAAGAGATTTTGCTGGACCTGTTCAGTTGGGAGCTCCAGATATTACTTTTTTAAATATTCCTTGTTTACGTATATACAGTAATTACACAGTTAGCATTGTACTTATTAATTTTGGGAAATACCTATTATGTTATTTTATATTCTGAATGTACTTTGAGAACCAGTGGTGGTTAAATTAGTCTTAAATATTGAAAAGTCATTATTTTCCATCCCTCATCCTGTTGAGGCGGAGGGGGGAGAGGATTATGGGTAGAGTCGCAGCAGAGCTAGTCAGTAGCTGTTTGGGACTCGGAGGTGAAACTTGTTGGAGTTAAGTCTGAGTTATTGTTCTTGTCTTTAGTAGTTATTTGTTCTGGGAGAGACAGTTTATATTGTTTGTTGTAATAAGTGAAATATAGTGATCATCTGTATGTATATATTATTGAAATTATAATTGTTTAAACTTATGCATATTTCTTCTTTCCTAAGGAATATTTATTATTAATCCTCATTACTTATTATGGAGTTATACTGGTGACCCGCTTTAGACAACCGCAGTGGTAAAATCCCTAGACTCTTAAGTTATATGGTTGTAGGAGCACGAGCAGTAACATACGATAGGTAACATAGAGTTATGGGGGCCTGTGCCGGGAAATATTGTTCCCACTTAAACATAACTGTGCTAATCTAACCTTGCCTTCCTAGGTACCAGTGTCTTGTGTGTTTTCTGCCAATAACTATTCCATGTGCCATGCAAGCCTTCCTGTGTGTCAAGTAACAACGTTTCACGATTTTGAGGTAAGTCATCCTATAAATTTTGTTTGTGCAGTGAGGCCAAGCGAATTTTCAGTGTTGTACAATTTTACAGTGAAGTGTAGTGCAGTGCCAGTGTGTTAATTATTATTGTTGTGAATCAAGTGCCAAGTGTTAGTCACGATGGAGGATCAAGTGTCGTCGTTGTTGGCTCAACCAAACTTTGAGGTAATTAAAAACCTAACAAAGTCTGCGTTAATAAATATGGCCAGTAAGCTAGAATTAACAGCCAGAAATAACATGACTGAGGCACAAATTCTGAGAGTCATAGTGACACATTTTGTTGAGAACGGAGAATTAGGAGAAGAAATTCTGGAGGAAGTTAGAGAGGAGACTAGTGAGCAAATTGCTTTAAGGCGTCTTGAGTTAGATGCACAAGTAACGTATGCTAAACTTGAGGCTCAAGAAAAAGCAAACGAATTTGCAAGACAGCAAAAAATATTAGAGATTGAAGCTCAACAGAAACAGAAATTATTAGAGGCTGAAGCTCAGCAGAGGGAGCTTGAGGCTAGGGGTTTAGAAATTGCGGCACAAAACCAGAGAGTTTTAATTGAGTTGCAACTAGAAGCAACAAAGAAGCAACAAGCCGAAGAACACACTAGGCAATTAGAGATTCAACAACAAATGGCTGACACTAATTTCAGGCTTGAAACACAGCGTATGGAAGCTGGGCATGGAAATACTAGTAATGTTTCAATTAATAATGATAATAATCCCATAAGGATGAATAAGTATATAGAATTACCCAAGTTTAATGAGGAGGATCCTGAGGTTTTCTTTGCACATTTTAATAAGATTGCAATCAGTATGAACTGGCCAAGGGATCAATGGGTAGCAATCATGCAGTCTCAATTTAAAGGGCGTAGTCAGGAGGTTTTTACATCCCTACCTGACGCTCATAGTTTTGATTATGAATTTGTAAAGAAAAGCATCTTAAATGCTTATCAATTAAATCCAGAGGCACACAGGCAAAAGTTTAGGAACCTAAGGAGGGTAAGTGATCAGACAATAGCTGATTTTACTCGTCAAAAGACGAACTATTGCAACAGATGGTTAAAGTCACTTTCAGTAACAGAGTATGATGCTCTAAAGAATCTTCTTATCATGGAAGAAGTATTGTCATGTCTCCCAGACAAATTGTCTACTTTTATGGCAGAACAAAAGAATGTAACAGACATTTATGAGCTGTCAAAGCTCGCTGATGAGCATGAGTTGTTGACTAAGGCCCAGTTTACTGCCTATTCACCTAAGTTTAATCGTAAAGTAAATCATAATGCTCACAGAACTCCTTATCAGAATCCCTCCAGTCCTAGTGCTCCAGTTACTCCCATGAGCTTTTCTCTTACAAAACCTAATCCTGCTACTTCATTGTCAGGAATGTCAAATAATAATAAGGTTAATTCTAAACCTACAGTTGGTTCTACAGGTGTGTCCACTGTAAGGTCCTGTTCCCATTGTAAGAAAAAAGGCCATGGAATTAATTCCTGTTTTATCTTGCACCCTGAGTTACGACCAACTGGTCTCATTTATTGTAGAGGTGTGCAAAATAAATTTACTAATAAACATGTAACTGTAAACCCCAATTGGGTGAAACAGTATTCACCATATATGTCTTCAGGTGAAGTTTTGTGTGTTGATGGAAAGTGGAAGCCGGTGAATATTCTTCGTGATACTGGTGCTTCCCAAACCTTAATTTCATCTAGTATACTTTCTAATGTTGAAAAGAGAGATACTGGAAAGTTTGTTGTTCTTCAGAGTGTTGCAGGATGTCAAACTGTACCTCTGATAGATGTTACTTTAAGATCCACCATTACACCAAGTTTATGCACTGTGGGTGTTTGTACACAGTTGCCCATCCCAGGTGTGGATGTTATATTGGGTAATGATGTGGCCATAAATCATGTTGTGGGTGAGAATGATCCCAGTTTGTATAAACAGCCAGTTGCAGACCATGTTTATTCTGCCTGTGCTGAAGTTAGTTCTATGAATGAACCTGTTGTAGTAGATGGTGTTGTCCATCCTACCTGTGCTGATGTCAGTACTATTATAAATCCAGTTGTCAGTTCTACTGTGTTACTCAAGCATTTGTTCCAGTAACCAGTACCCCTTCAGTGGAGAAGTGGGATGTGGTTGTTCCAGATTCCTGTGTGGCCGATTTAGTTGTTGAGAGTAAGCCTGATGCTATGACTCTGCTTTATTCCAATAAATTGGGAAAGGATGTCCATGTACCAGTGTCTTGCCCGCTCACTACGAACGTTGTGCCAGGAGTTGAGAGAAACTTAAAAGCCACGACTCTATTGTATTCTAGCCAAGTGAATGGTTTAGGACAAGATGTCGGGTTGGCAGAAGTATTCCCGCTCACTCCAAGTTTAGAATCAGTTGTCGAGAGTAAGTCTGTTGTAGAGGCCCCGCCTCACCCTAGTCAAGTTGATAGTATAGGGGAGGAGGTCAAATTACCTGTTACTTGCCCGCTCGCTTCAGATTCCTTTAATTTATGTGCATTGAGTAGAACTGACCCTAAGATTTCAGAGAGAAGCAAGGAGACAGTCTGTACTGTAGATCCAGTTCTGGAGAGTGTGGGAAATCAACCAGAGGATCAGCTTCTGTCGAGTAGATGGAGACCCATTGAGCCTCCCTCTTCAGTTGTCTGTGAGGCTGTGACCCCGCTTGGTAGTTTTATTGATTGTGAACAGACAGTACTCCAAGCAGCTCCAGATGTCATGGGAGGAACTTTTGGTAAAACCATTGAGAGTAGTAAAGTATCATTCGGATCTAAGTTGCAGAGAGTTGTGGGTTGTGATTCTTATTCCATGTGGAGTAAGTATTTCTCATTGTGTAAATTGAGTCAGAGTGTGTGTAGGATGTTGAAATCTACTTTTATTCTGCAGGAGCCATTCTCTTGTGAAGTAATGGACTGTGGGACATCTTTGTCCAGCCTTGTGGTTGAGCAGAGAGAGTTTACTCAAGTAGGTTGTGCATCCAGTTGTTCTGAGGAAGTGGTGAGTTATACTAGAGCAGTGTCTCTATATTCAGATCCAGTTTATATTGATGCAAGAGTAGTGAACAACGTGTATGTTCCACTCAAGTGTGGTGTTGACTTTCAGAGTCATATTGGTGTTGACTTTCAGAGTCATATTGGTGGTGAAGGATTTAATCATACTTGGGAGCAGATGTTTGAGGCTCCAGGTGTGTATTTCAAGTTGGGGGATAAGGTTATCCTAGATTGTGTTAATAATTGTGAAGGGTTACAGATTGTCCTTGGGCGTTTCCCAGGTAATCTGCCGTGCGTCTTCATGATGTTAAGACCCTTAAACCTCTTGGTTGATTGTTTGTCATCAGACGTAAATCACTTGGGAAGTGATGGTGAGGGTTGTCAAGTTTTCGGCATGTTCTTGTTAGTCTTTTGGAAGACTAGAAGGTTGATGAAAGTGTGTGTTGTGTTCAAGTTCACCCTCAGAAATTGTGAACTTGTCTTCGGAGTTATGATTGAGATATGGTGCCTAGGCATATGCCTGTGCAAGGTAGCTTTTGCACTTATCTTGGGTTGTATTTCTTGGTTTCAAGGCCAAAGGTTTGCTAAGTCGGTGTGTTGTGGTTCTGAAGGTTCTATGAATGGGAAAGTTTTATACATAATTGTGAGGTTTAATGCTAATTTCTCTAATTTTAGTATCCATTGGGCGAGAGTATGTGTTCCACAGAGGATCAAGAGTGATGAGGAGCAGATGCTTTTGTCAGAGCATTCCCAGGAGAAGTCCCATATCTACTTTACATCCAGTCAGAGTCATGGAAAATGGAGTCTGTCTTGGAAAATTCCACCATGTAGGAAATGGATCATATGGAAATATGGGACTGATCTCGGAGAAATAGTAGAAACAGATGTAGAAAATAATTGCAGTGATGACTGTGTGAAAGCAATTACCTTTATTGACAATTCTATTCATGCTAATGATGATAATGTTGATAGGTGTATGAAATATGATCTGAAACAAAGTGAAATAAATGAGATAGTACCCTGGAGAGATAAATTTGCATACTCCAGTGAAACCTATGTAGACAATAGTCATAAGACTGAAATTTCTGAGTTTCATGTAAGAATATATTTGGAGTGTTTTCATTTTTGTCCAGAAATGTGTTCATATTACTTTTACATGTTTGGTGTAATTAATACCATAAATCAAGTGTCATACATTTTACTTTCAGAAAAAATGCCATTGATCTTCAATCCATTGCATTTTTTTCTTGGAGGTGGAAGTGTTACGTACTCATAGCTGGCTACGTAATAAATTTAAATAAACTTTTGTTCTATCAACTGTATATGTATATATATATTATAATTGTCGTGTGGTGTGGCAATGTCAGGGGTACAGGAGCGCGGTGGCATTTTCACACGTCTAATACCTGTGAGATTCGGGAAAGAGATTTTGCTGGACCTGTTCAGTTGGGAGCTCCAGATTTTACTTTTTTATTATTCATTGATTTCGTATATACAGTAATTACGCAGTTAGCATTGTATTTATTATTTTGGAAATACCTATTATGTTTATTTTACATTTCTGATGTACTTTGAGAACCAGTGGTGGTTAAATTAGTCTTAAATATTAAAAAGTCATTATTTTCCATCCCTCATCCTGATGAGGCGGAGGGGGAGAGGATTATGGGTAGAGTCGCAGCGAGAGAGTCAGTCGCTGTTTTGGACTCTGAGGTGAACCTTGTTGGAGTTAAGTCTGAGTTTTGTTCTTGTCTTTAGTAGTTATTTGTTCTGGGAGAGACGTTTATATTATTTGTTGTAATAAGTGAAATATAGTGATCATCTGTAGTATATATATTGAAATATAATTGTTTAAACTTATGCATATTCTTCTTTCCTAAGGAATATTTATTATTATTGCTCATTACTTATTATG
>WNGS01013700.1:0-10220 GCA_020271785.1 Procambarus virginalis
TGTATAGTGTAAATGAGTGTGTATATTGTGAATACAGTGTGTATTGTGTGAATACAGTGTGTATAGTGTGAATACAGTGTGTATAGTGTGAATACAGTGTGTATAGTGTGAATACAGTGTGTAAAGTGTGAATACAGTGTGTATATTGTGAATACAGTGTGTATAGTGTGAATACAGTGTGTATATTGTGAATACAGTGAATACAGTGTGTATAGTGTGAATACAGTGTGTATAGTGTGAATACAGTGTGTATAGTGTGAATACAGTGTGTATATTGTGAATACAGTGTGTATAGTGTGATACAGTGTGTATAGTGTGAATACAGTGTGTATAGGTGAATACAGTGTGTATAGTGTGAATACAGTGTGTATAGTGTGAATACAGTGTGTATAGTGTGAATACAATGTGTATAGTGTGAATACAATGTGTATAGTGTGAATACAATGTGTATAGTGTGAATACAGTGTGTATAGTGTGAATACAGTGTGTATATTGTGAATACAGTGTGTATAGTGTGAATACAGTGTGTGTATAGTGTGAATACAGTGTGTATAGTGTGAATACAGTGTATAGTGTGAATACAGTGTGTATAGTGTGAATACAGTGTGTATATTGTGAATACAGTGTGTATAGTGTGAATACAGTGTGTGTATAGTGTGAATACAGTGTGTATAGTGTGAATACAGTGTGTATAGTGTGAATACAGTGTGTATAGTGTGAATACAGTGTGTGTATAGTGTGAATAGCGTGTATATTGTGAATACAGTGTGTATAGTGTGAATACAATGTGTATAGTGTGAATACAGTGTGTATAGTGTGAATACAGTGTGTATATTGTGAATACAGTGTGTATAGTGTGAATACAGTGTGTATAGTGTGAATACAGTGTGTATAGTGTGAATACAGTGTGTATAGTGTGAATACAGTGTGTGTAGTGTGAATGCAGTGTGTATAGTGTAAATACAGTGTATAGTGTAAATACAGTGTGTATAGTGTAAATACAGTGTATAGTGTAAATACAGTGTGTATAGTGTAAATACAGTGTGTATAGTGTAAATACAGTGTGTATAGTGTAAATACAGTGTGTATAGTGTAAATACAGTGTGTATAGTGTGAATACAGTGTGTATAGTGTGAATACAGTGTGTATATTGTGAATACAGTGTGTATAGTGTGAATACAGTGTGTATAGTGTGAATACAGTGTGTATAGTGTAAATGGAGTGTGTGTAGTGTGAATGCAGTGTGTATAGTGTAAATACAGTGTGTATAGTGTAAATACAGTGTGTATAGTGTAAATACAGTGTGTATAGTGTAAATACAGTGTGTATAGTGTAAATACAGTGTGTATAGTGTGAATACAGTGTGTATAGTGTGAATACAGTGTGTATAGTGTGAATACAGTGTGTATAGTGTGAATACAGTGTGTATAGTGTGAATACAGTGTGTATAGTGTGAATACAATGTGTATAGTGTGAATACAATGTGTATAGTGTGAATACAATGTGTATAGTGTGAATACAGTGTGTATAGTGTGAATACAGTGTGTATATTGTGAATACAGTGTGTATAGTGTGAATACAGTGTGTGTATAGTGTGAATACAGTGTGTATAGTGTAAATACAGTGTGTATAGTGTAAATGGAGTGTGTGTATAGTGTGAATACAGTGTGTATAGTGTGAATACAGTGTGTATAGTGTAAATGGAGTGTGTGTATAGTGTGAATACAGTGTGTATAGTGTGAATACAGTGTGTATAGTGTAAATGGAGTGTGTGTATAGTGTGAATACAGTGTGTATAGTGTAAATGGAGTGTGTGTATAGTGTGAATACAGTGTGTATAGTGTGAATACAGTGTGTATAGTGTAAATGGAGTGTGTGTATAGTGTGAATACAGTGTGTATAGTGTAAATGGAGTGTGTGTATAGTGTGAATACAGTGTGTATATTGTAAATGGAGTGTGCGTAGTGTGAATACAGTGTGTATATTGTAAATGGAGTGTGCGTAGTGTGAATACAGTGTGTATATTGTAAATGGAGTGTGCGTAGTGTGAATACAGTGTGTATATTGTAAATGGAGTGTGCGTAGTGTGAATACAGTGTGTATATTGTAAATGGAGTGTGCGTAGTGTGAATACAGTGTATGTGTAGCGAGTGGGAGAGATATTGTGAGGAGGAGGCATGGGTAAGGGAGGGTAGGGGTGAGGGGAAGGTGAGGCATGGGTAAGGGAAGGGAGGGTAGGGGTGAGGGGGAAGGTGAGGTATGGGTAAGGGAAGGGAGGGTAGGGGTGAGGGGAAGGTGAGGCATGGGTAAGGGAAGGGAGGGTAGGGGTGAGGGGGAAGGTGAGGTATGGGTAGGGGGCGGGGGGGGGGCAAGGTGAGGCACCTCACATGTCAGCCTCGCATACATTACCAGTGCAAGTCTCCAGAGACCTGTCACACCTCCACTAAGCTCTCCTACCCCACACAGTGTCTCAATACCTTCCCTGTCTCCTTCCCTCCTCCTCCTCCTCTCCTGCTCCTTATCTCTGTCCTTCTCCCAGCTCTCTCTCTCTCTCTCTCTCTCTCTCTCTCTCTCTCTCTCTCTCTCTCAACAGGTAATGCATTTAACAATATCTTGGAATGCTGCGCCGTGCCCCTTTCAAGATGCCAGGTGTACTCGTCCAGGTGTACTCGTCCAGGTGTACTCGTCCAGGTGTACTCGTCCAGGTGTACTCGTCCAGGTGTACTCGTCCAGGTGTACTCGTCCAGGTGTACTCGTCCAGGTGTACTCGTCCAGGTGTACTCGTCCAGGTGTACTCGTCCAGGTGTACTCGTCCAGGTGTACTCGTCCAGGTGTACTCGTCCAGGTGTACTGTAATGATCTCGTGGCGCGGTTCTCACGCTTTTCTCATCATTTTAACATTAAAAATTGTCTATCGAGTTATGTACAACTTACTTTTACTCTTCTAATATCTTTGTCGAGGTTCAAACTAGCCACCAGTTGTCTAGTTTGAACCTCGTACTGCTGGTCGTATCTTTGCACAATGCGACAGAATTGTTCATGCTTCTTAGTATTTTGTACGTCGTTATCATGGCTCCGCCATCTCCTATTTCAGTGTGGTGAGGTCTTGTGCTTTAAGTCTTTCCTCGTTGTTCAGACTCCTAGACCTTGCCCAAGTTTGTTTTGTAATTGCAATGAAAGAACCTGCAGAAGGCCTATTGGCCTATGCGAGTCTGTCCCTATATATAATGGGTGGATTGGATTGGATATCCACTCCTATTTGGATGGATATAAATAGGAGCTGCCTCGTATGGCCCAATAGGCCTTCTGCAGTTATCTTCATTCTTATCGTCTTATGTCCACTGAACAAATCCATGCAATTTCTTTCATACAGAAGTCTAACCTACGCTTGAAACACTTCAGCGATCACCACGTCTGTTATGAAATCCAGCAATTTGTTCTGTAAATCAACAATCCTTTTACCTGACCGGTATTTACCCAGGTCTTTCCTGAATCTAAAGACCGGTATTTACCCAGGTCTTTCCTGAATCTAAAGACCGGTATTTACCCAGGTCTTTCCTGAATCTAAAGACCGGTATTTACCCAGGTCTTTCCTGAATCTAAAGACCGGTATTTACCCAGGTCTTTCCTGAATCTAAAGACCGGTATTTACCCAGGTCTTTACTGAATCTAAAGACCGGTATTTACCCAGGTCTTTCCTGAATCTAAAGACCGGTATTTACCCAGGTCTTTCCTGAATCTGAAGACCGGTATTTACCCAGGTCTTTCCTGAATCTAAAGACCAGTATTTACCCAGGTCTTTCCTGAATCTAAAGACCGGTATTTACCCAGGTCTTTCCTGAATCTAAAGACCGGTATTTACCCAGGTCTTTCCTGAATCTAAACTTATCCTATTAATATCCACAACTTCGTGTTGACATTTAAATCATTGTTGGAAGCTCACTTCAGACTTGTGCTCCAGCAGCGTGTGTTCAACATATTCAAAAATAATAATAAGTTACAGCAGCTGTTGGTCGATCGTAAAAAAATGAACGGTTGAGCCCAGCAGAAAACGTCCCGATAAAGAAAGCAACAATTAAACCCAAACTTATCAAGATCTAGTATTGCACATATATGGAATATATTAGGGCTCAGTTAATGTATATTAGGTTTAATATGGCGTATATTTTAGGTCTACGATGGCGTATATCTAGGTCTAGGATGGTTTATATTAGGTCTAAGATGGCTTATATTAGGTCTAGGATGGCTTATATTAGGTCTAAGATGGCTTATATTAGGTCTAAGATGGCTTATATTAGGTCTAAGATGGCTTATATTAGGTCTAAGATGGCTTATATTAGGTCTAAGATGGCTTATATTAGGTCTAAGATGGCTTATATTAGGTCTAAGATGGCTTATATTAGGTCCAAGATGGCTTATATTAGGTCTAAGATGGCTTATATTAGGTCTAAGATGGCTTATATTAGGTCCCCCAAGAGGTGGTATGGGCATGATTAGCCCGTAAGTGAATGCTATATGGAGCCAGTACCAGGTACTGTAGATCTGTGGAAGGAAGTTCCTCATAGTTCCTTCCCCTATTTACCAGCCTTCTGACCTTTCAACTTTCGGGCAGGCCCAGACACACTTCAAGATGTTACACGACCAAAGATATCCTTCACTTTAAAAATCTACGACCTACGGGCTATTCATGCCCGTGCCACCTCTTGATGTGGCTTAATTTTCATCAACACCATTCCCACTTTGTTTTACTCCCGCTCCCGTACAGCAAACCCTGAATCAATCCCCTAGCACAAAAAGTCGTGTCCCCATATGTCGAGGGTACGATCGATCGTCGATCTGTGAATCCTCGACAACTGAAACTAATTTTCTTTCCACCTTAGACCTCACATCTGCACCAGATGTCTTCCGGTGTAGCAGGGCCCTTGGCACGTCCTTCCAAGACCGGTCCTCCCTCGTGTAAGACGCCCTGTAGAGGCTCTCTCCCTAAGGCTGGCGTCGTCTCTGCCTTCCTCCAGCGACATCCAACACGCTCCCTCAGAAGCCCGAGATTCGCGCGCACAGCGGCCGCTCCTCGCTATTATCAGCCAATCCCAAAACCAATTTGTCAACATGGCAGAATACGGGAGGAGACCTCGTGCTGGCGGCCCGTGACGTATATTGAAGTGTTTTGTGGTAATTTCCTAGATACAATGGGTAAGGTATTTTTGGTATTCTGTTTATGATTCACATGCCCGGGCTGATCTGTCTGTGACTTCACCGCCTTCTGTGTACACTATCTTATGTAAAGGATTTATAAGAGTGAGAACGATGAGAAAGTTGAAAGTGGACAGGAGGGAGAGTAATGAGTGCTGGTGAATAAGGTGGTGGCAGGAGTGAGTTAGGTCGAGTGCCAAGAGCGTGATCACTGATGAGTTAGGGAACTGATTATTGGACGGATCAATCATCTTCTCTGGCATTTCCGGGGCTTAGCGTCCCGCGGCCCGGTCCTCGACCAGGTCTCCTTTTGTTACACACCTCCAGGAAGCAGCAGCCCGTAGCACCTGTCTTAACTCCCAGGTACCTATTTATTACTAGGTGAACAAGAGCATTAGGGTGAAAGCAACTGCCAATTTGTTTCCGCCTCGGCTGGGAATCGAACCCGATTCCCGGATGTGTGTGTGTGTGTGTGTGTGTGTGTGTGTACTTACATAGTTGTGCTTTCGGGGGTTGAGCTCTAGGCTCTTTGGTCCCACCTATGTGTGTGTGTGTGTGTGTGTGTGTAAAACTCACTCACAGGAGGGCAGCGTGTTCAATGTAAATGATATATCGTCATATTCCCGGTTAATCGCGATAATTGTGATAAATGTGTTACTTGGCGCTCAAAGCTATAGTTAGTATTGCAACGTTTCATAAAGTTATATATCTGTGGAGTCTTCATATCAGACTCCAAGATCAGGAATTTGTATCAAGAGCCCATTGGGTCTCCTGCAGTATCAGGCGACCCTGGGCGCTCATACAGTATCAGGAGGTCCCCTCCTCCCTCTACAGTGTTGGAGAGTTGGGATTGATCGTCTAATTGATGAAGATTATCACTATGTTGAAGTGTTTCTGGTCCTGGGAGGGTTGGGGGAGGGGTTGGCCACACCATGTAGAGGGGTGTGGCCCGCTACAGGGAGGAAGAGGAGGGTGGTGTGGCCCGCTACAGGGAGGAAGAGGAGGGTGGTGTGGCCCGCTACAGGGAGGAAGAGGAGGGGGTGTGGCCCGTTACAGGGAGGAAGAGGAGGGGGGTGTGGCCCGCTACAGGGAGGAGAGGGTGGTGGTGTGGCCCGCTACAGGGAGGAAGAGGAGGGTTGGTGTGGCCCGCTACAGGGAGGAAGAGGAGGGGTGGTGTGGCCCGCTACAGGGAGGAAGAGGAGGGTGGTGTGGCCCGCTACAGGGAGGAAGAGGAGGGGGGTGTGGCCCGCTACAGGGAGGAAGAGGTGGGGGGTGTGGCCCGCTACAGGGAGGAAGAGGAGGGTGGTGTGGCCCGCTACAGGGAGGAAGAGGAGGGTGGTGTGGCCCGCTACAGGGAGGAAGAGGAGGGTGGTGTGGCCCGCTACAAGGAGGAAGAGGAGGGTGGTGTGGCCCGCTACAGGTAGGAAGAGGAGGAGGGTGTGGCCCGCTACAGGGAGGAAGAGGGTGGTGGTGTGGCCCGCTACAGGGAGGAAGAGGAGGGTGGTGTGGCCCGCTACAGGGAGGAAGAGGAGGGTGGTGTGGCCCGCTACAGGGAGGAAGAGGAGGGTGGTGTGGCCCGCTACAAGGAGGAAGAGGAGGGTGGTGTGGCCCGCTACAGGGAGGAAGAGGTGGGGGTGTGGGCCCGCTACAGGGAGGAAGAGGAGGGTGGTGTGGCCCGCTACAGGGAGGAAGAGGAGGGTGGTGTGGCCCGCTACAGGGAGGAGAGGAGGGGGTGTGGCCCGCTACAGGGAGAAGAGGGTGGTGGTGTGGCCCGCTACAGGGAGGAAGAGGAGGGTGGTGTGGCCCGCTACAGGGAGGAAGAGGAGGGTGGTGTGGCCCGCTACAGGGAGAAGAGGAGGGTGGTGTGGCCCGCTACAGGGAGGAAGAGGAGGGGGTGTGGCCCGCTACAGGGAGGAAGAGGGTGGTGGTGTGGCCGCTACAGGGAGGAAGAGGAGGGTGGTGTGGCCCGTTACAGGAGGAAGAGGAGGGTGGTGTGGCCCGCTACAGGGAGGAAGAGGGTGGTGGTGTGGCCCGCTACAGGGAGGAAGAGGAGGGTGGTGTGGCCCGCTACAGGAGGAAGAGGAGGGTGGTGTGGCCCGCTACAGGGAGGAAGAGGGTGGTGGTGTGGCCGCTACAGGGAGGAAGAGGAGGGTGGTGTGGCCCGCTACAAGGAGGAAGAGGAGGGTGGTGTGGCCCGCTACAGGGAGGAAGAGGAGGTGGTGTGGCCCGCTACAAGGAGGAAGAGGAGGGTCGTGTGGCCCGCTACAGGGAGGAAGAGGTGGGTGGTGTGGCCCGCTACAGGGAGGAAGAGGAGGGTGGTGTGGCCCGCTACAGGGAGGAAGAGGAGGAGGGTGTGGCTGCACCATACTATGTGAACGTGGGAGTTTACCTTGAAGGTTCTCCCAAGTTGGTGAGGAAGAGTAAGGGGTAATTACTCCACCTCGATACCTATTTACCAAGTCTTGCTGGCTGTGTAAATCTTCCTGCTTCTGATTGCTCATGTCCCAGCTCCTGGTGCTCATGTCCCAGCTCCTGGTGCTCATGTCCCAGCTCCTGGTGCTCATGTCCCAGCTCCTGGTGCTCGTGTCCCAGCTCCTGATGCTCATGTCCCAGCTCCTGGTGCTCATGTCCCAGCTCCTGGTGCTCATGTCCCAGCTCCTGGTGCTCATGTCCCAACTCCTGGTGCTCATGTCCCAGCTCCTGGTGCTCATGTCCCAGCTCCTGGTGCTCATGTCCCAGCTCCTGGTGCTCGTGTCCCAGCTCCAGGTGCTCATGTCCCAGCTCCTGGTGCTCATGTCCCAGCTCCAGGTGCTCGTGTCCCAGCTGCTGGTGCTCATATCCCAGCTGCAGGTCCTAATATCCCAGCTCATTGCTCCTCATATCTCTTCAAAGTGCTATAGTCAGACTGGCTTAGCATTTCTCCTCATAGTTACCTTGGCTGTGAGTGTCAGAAGTCATATTCTGATGTATACCGATAGCAGTGGATGTATACTCGCTCACGATAGCCGGCGTAAGGCGGGAATACGCTATAAGGTATGCTAAGGTAAACTTGAATGGAAGAGCCAGAGGGGGTTTTCCCCCCTCTACTCTTCAAACGTTTCCGTTCCGCTTGCCAGCACAAGTGTGTGTGCTGGTTTGATTGATCTTTGGCAACTAAGAGCTGTGTGTGTGTGTGTGTGTGTGTGTGTGTGTGTGTGTGTGTGTGTGTGTGTGTGATGCCATCTCCTCTACTCTTCCCCCTCGGGATTGTAGCTTTCAGAGGTCACCTCAATAGGTGGTTGGTGCTTGTGAACAAAGTCTAGATATTTGCCTCAGTTGGCGCTTTCATGGCGGGAAAAACGGAGATGGAACGTGCAAGAAAGTGAGAAGCTTGGGTCAAGTTTGCTGCTGACTGACTGCGAACAGGTGGCCGAGTGTTACAGGTAATGGTTGGCCAGAGGCTCCTGAATGAACGCGGACCCAGGTGCCGGTGTCAGGTACGGTGCAGAGGGCTCCTGAACTGACGCCGAACCCAGGGGCCGTGTCAGGGTACGGTGCCAGAGGCTCTTGATGACGGCCAGGATTCAGGGTTGCGGGAGGATACGGTGCAGAGGTCTGCGGCGGACGGTTCGCGTTTTGTGTCAGGTACGGTGCCAGAGGCTCCTGACTGACGCCGGACCTCAGGTGCCAGTGTCAGGGGTACGTCCAGAGGCTCTGGACTGACGCAGATCGAGAGGGAACAAGAAGGGGGAGGATAGCGGACGAGTGAAGTCAGGGTGGAACGGCAAGTGGCCAGAGGCTAGCCGTGAGCGAACGACGGACAGGTGAGTCCGGTTGTCAGGTACCGGTGCCAGATGGCTCTGACTGACGCCGGACACCAGGTTGCCGGTGTCAGGTACGGTTGCGCCAGAGGAGCCTGGCTTGCTGTTCGTCTCGCTCAGGTATGCATACACTTGCATTCAGGCGTCGGTAATGGTAATGGCATCGGTTGTGGAAGGTCATGAATTTGGAGTGTTTATCAACAAGTAGGTTGGGTTTGGAGTGGGTGTGGCTGGATTATGCTGGGGTGCGGTTTGTTGTCTTGTGTTGGGTTGGGTAATAAGTCACGCTGTACCCAAGGTCTGCTGCGATCTCTGGAGGTTATCTTTAGATGATTTACGGGGCGGATTCAGCGTCCCACCTCGCTGGCCTGTCCTTGATCCAGGCTCCGTTTTTGTTACCACCCCCCAGGAAGCAAGCCCGCAACAGCTGTCTAACTCAAGGTACCTATTTTACTGCTAGGGAACATCAGGATGAAAGAAACTTGTGCCCATTTGTTTCCGCCTCCACCGGGGATCGAACCCGGTTAACAGGACTACGAATCCGAAGACGTTGTCAACTCAGCTGTCAGGCCCCCTTGCGATCATAAGTCTTGATGTATTCTTGTATCAACCAGCAGTTGTAGCTCAGTCCTAACTGGTTCTGTACCCACTCCGACCTCGTAATAACACGCTATTCAGACTTCGTTTCCTGGTTGTAAGTAATACCTCGTGTACCTGGTCAGTGCAGGGCGGGGCCCAGGAGCTGTGACCACTTAGACCCCGCCTCAACAATCTGAGTAAGAGTGGGAATGTCTTAGAAATTGTGACGTGGCCGTTTCAAGGTACAATTTGTATGAAACTGCAGATTGAACGATATTGGAGGAGTTCTGAAGCTTGCGGGTCTTCCAGTGTGGGGTCCCAGAGGGCCCTCTTGCGTTCCGTGGAACTCTTGCGTGTGTGGAACTCTTGCGTGTGTGGAACTCTTGCGTGTGTGGAACTCTTGCGTGGAACTCTTGCGTGGAACTCTGCGTTCTTTTATTGGAAGGGGGGAGAAGGGCTGTCTAGCGTGGCTGGTGAACGCATTCTTCTGACTAGATGATAAGAGACAGATTAAGTGTGTCACGTATTCTAGGAATACTCTCAAGTGATGGGGTTAAGGCGGCCAGGCCACTGTTCCCTTGAGCTATACTCTTCCTGCGGGGAGTTAGAAAAATATTTGATTATTTTGCGGTAATGAGCTCTCACTCT
>WNGS01013707.1:0-12039 GCA_020271785.1 Procambarus virginalis
GGTGAGGAGATGTAGAATCTCCTCAGCTAGTTTTCCTAGTTTCTAGAATAGGCTAGTCGCTCTAGGGACTCTAGAAACTGAAGCTTTCAAATTTACATATACTTGTTGGGTGTCATATGAAAGCTTATGTTAAATGCTGGCAGTTAAAACTAATGAGAGGTCTGTGATTGCTCTGTAGAGAGAATTACAGCAAAATTTGCCTGTTCTGTGAAACAGAGAGGGTAGTATAACAAAAACCGTTAGAGGTGGAGGGGGGACAGTGGGGCGAACGCTGCCTCCCCCCCACCAAGGGAGACATTGAGACGTTGTGTTAGGCCTCACCCTCCTTGTGACGTCACGCCACGCCACAGGCGAGGGGCCCGTGTGATTGGTCTAAGCACCCCTACTCCTATGCCGAGTTTTGGCGCGAAAAGCTGTCATTGGAAGCGGCATCAGGACCAGTGCCGGCTTCCTGCTGATTGGTCAAGACAAGGTAGGGGGAGAAATATGGGCATGTGAGCCTCTCTAGCCGCCAAGAGAGTTTAGTTTGAATTGGGCAGCCAGGGTGTGAAGAAGTGTCTAGGTGCGGGGTGGCGGGCCTGCCACCCCCACCACCGTTATCGCTCCTGTCGTTCTGTTTACTCATATTGCATGGCACTCCAGCCACCCTGGGTGTGTCGAAGCCCAAATTTGCGAGAAACTGGGACTTGGACTTTGAATTCCGCCCGACGTCGTCCATGTGGTAGGTGACGCCGGCCAGTGTCACCCTGTCACCCCAGTGTAAGAGCGAGTCATGCTCTGGTATGATGGGGTTGTTAGTGATCCCCCATCCTCATGTGTGTATAACCCCAGGCGCCACGTGGCCAACCCCTGGCCACCCGTGCGGCCCGGCCCCCGCCCGGCCCGGCCCGGCCCGGCCCGGCCCGCCCCCGGCCACCTTACCCCGCGCGCGCGAGTAGCCCGGGTGGGGTGGGGTGCTGTGACGTCACGCGCCACCCGTGGCCACCCTCCTGAAGGCCACGCAGTGGCCACATGTTGGCCACCACCTTTGGCCACCCCTTGGCCACATTCCCAGGACAGCCTAAGGCCACATCTTGTCGACGCACGAGGAGCAAGCTAAGTGTTGACAGCCAGGTGGTAAGGACCTGGGAAATGAGGAAATGTGTGGACGGAAACGTGAGTACTTTATCAGTGTATCAGATTAGTTAAAATCATAGTAGAAAAGTTGTGTGAGCCCCTAGCCCGGCCAGGCTAGGGAAGTAGCTGAGACGCCCGTCTGTGGCATGCCCAGGTGACTGTGGGGCAGTACCTGGAGAGGGAAATTGTCACTGTAAATCACGTAGTGTTATAATTATATATCTGTAGATATATTGTTGTGTGTAGACTGACTAGAGTTTGGGACCAGTCAGTGTAGAGAAATCATCATATAAATGATCCAGTCTGGCGATTCTGTATAATCGTCCAGCCTTGGTTAGTGCCATGGTACCTCATTATGTAATTAGGCCAGGTTAGAGTTAATTAAGCAGGCCCGTGGGGCAGGGTTATTAGTGGATATCCTGAGGTCTGTATATGTCCTGGTGATTAATTTACATTGTTTATGTAGGCATTTCCATGTGTTTCATTTGCATGATTGTTGTACTGTGTTGTGTGGTGAGTCAGTAGATGTGATCGCTGACTGATTGCCTAATGATGTCATTAGCATGGGGGGCATGCTGACGGTATCATTATGTGCAGGTTTGTGCAGTGTTATCAGGTATACGATATTACTGTCCTAGGAACTGTGTTGAGGATTTAAAGGGACCCTTTGAGTATTCAGGGAAATTCTCAGTCACTTAATGAGAGCGAGCAATTAGTTAATTTGCCTAATTATGGGAGAATTAGTGCCAGCTGTCCGCGTAGAGCGACGGTGTCTTATATTAACGTATATTGTCTTGCTGAAGCCACCGGGATCGGGCGATCTTTTGCAACGTTTGCAAGATTAGAGGGACAGTAAGATTGGTATACCTTGATTGTTGCAAAACCGTGTGTCACTACTGTGTGGGCATAGTAATTAACGAGTTGCAGTAGTCGCAACTGTATGTGGGCAGTGCTATTTTATGTTTTGCATGCCATTATATGTGTGACCTATGTAACCTTAGGGTTACTTTGTTTCTTTAAGTTGTGTGAGTACTTAAGGATTCAGTGAGTTAATTAGGGGTAATTAACTGGATAAGGGGGTGCACACTTGAAGTTGTTGAATGAGTGAGTGCTGTTATGGGAGAACAGTGTTGAACTTGAGCTTGTGGGAATACGTGTCCGGTGCAATTAATTGTCCGTGTGACAATTAATTGACCACTCTAGCTAATTATGTAATTAGCATTCTCATCATGAATTCACGTAGTGGGAGAGGATCTGTCAGAGTCTGTCAGTGATAGTGCTAACGTCAGTTGCTCGAGACTAACTGCCTTTCAGGGTTGGGGCAATTAGTGGCTCATGATAATTAGTGGAGTAATTAACGTCTGGAGTCTTGAGGACTCAGATGACTCGGTAAAGCGAGGTCATGGGGTTAGCATAATACGTTATATTAATCATATTCTGTCTGGTGACAGTGGATTAAGTTGCACTCATTGTTAATTAGGGTAATTAACTCCTCTTCCGTGAATTCACAGTGTTTGATGAGACCTGCTTAGGCAGTGCGGAGTGAGACGTATTTATGTATGATTAATTATCGGTCCTGGTGACAGTTAATTAATTGCTCAAGGCTAATTAGGGTAATTAGCACTCATTAGTAAGTAAACGTAATTAGTGATACACAGACTGTTGAGAAGCCACCCACTTGGGGTAGGCTTAGTTAACGTAACTCAATTGGGATGTAATTAGTGGTCCGTTTGACCTTAATTAAGAATTACTCACTGAATACTTGCAAGGAGTCAAGTGTGATGTAATTTAAGAGTTTGAGTTATTGTGACAAGAGGACTTGTGTTAACGTAGAGTACTATCATGTTGTTGTCTAGAGTGAGACACTTGTTGTGATTAAAGTAGTACTTGTTGCTGACTGCTGTGATCAGTCAATTTCCATCATTATTCACATAATCAATGTTGCAATTGATTAAGGCAATTTCTTTTGGTTATCGTCTAGTGACGAGGGTAAAGTAACTTAGGGATGAGTGGAGCTGTGTCCCAGAATCCCACCTTGCCTGACTGTGTTCACTTTAGTTGTGATAGGGGGAGTCACTGTTAGACTACCCACCTGATTACGGGGGTCGCTCCTGTTGGACTGGAGGACCTTAAGCTTGTGATTAGAGTAGCTGCCACTAGGAAGTCGTGTCACTATTGATTGCTTGCTTGTGTCATCAGTGGAAGAATTGTTCAGTTAGTTCATGTTGTCAGCCCGAAGTGTCAGCAGGATGGAGCCTGCTGTCATTTCTCGAGGGGCTGTTGAATAGCTGTGTTGCAAATGCCACTGGTTGGACTGTAACGTAATTAAATCACACGCTGTGGTGTAACTTAGTCTGTGATATTTTTCTTTGAGTTTGCAATATTGCGTCATCAGTGGGCACACCTGTGTTCAGGTTAGTTCAGTATGCAGCCACACAGCAAGGGTTGCTATTTAGCTGTTGGTTATGGTGCCACTGGATGGACATTAACGTAAAGATTAATTTGAGGAAGGGTGCTGGAGTTGCCAGTGAACCCATTAGTTATTGATGTCATTGAAAGGCTACTGATTTGATTGCATTGCAACCGCTATTGCAGGTGTAGACTGCACTGAGGCGTAGAACAGTTAGGAGGTTACTGGAGACGTGTTCCAGAACTCACTGTGTCATTTGTTGTAATTGTGATTATAGATCTGTTAGTTCTTGCTTGCGTGTTGATTCCTCTGTGGGCACGCTTATGTTCGAGTAACGTCATTGACATTCTTTTGTTTTAATGTAGTAGTCTAGTCTCTTGTTATAATAAATTGTTATTTGTTAACAGTCTTTGATGTCAACCTTCAACTATTCTGTACCACTCCCATTGTTCTGATATATATTTGATATTGTTGTTTTAAATCTTTGATATGACGGCTGCGCTCTTGGGAATTCGAATTCCAATTCATAGCGCCACACAACAAATATAAAATTTGATTGTGAGAACCCGTCGGTTACCCTTTATTGGTTTTAACGTCATGTTTAACTAGGAGGAACCAGCGGCCTATTGTGGACAGGTTTCACCCCTGCTGGTGGAAGCCTGGCGGTTTGCTCCCGCTTCTCCTTTTTCTACTGGACTCATGCTTAACTGCCAAGAGCAGCCTTTAAACTTGTAGTCCACCTCCTAAGGGAGGTAGGCGTAGAGAAAAATCTCACAGCTGGCGCCCAACGTGGGGCTATGCAACTTGGGTTCGAGCCCATGCAGGGCAGTCTCATTGATTTTTAAAGTAACATAAAAGTTATCATTACAGAACAATGTGGACCAGGATGGTTGAAGGTATGTTTTGTGCACGGTTGTCACACACAGGTACACACACACCACACACACTGTAGGAAAGAGGTATTTCATGGTAAATATGGTGAAATTTGTCTGGCTTTCGTGGCTGCTAGCTAGGGGACATTGACACACTCGTGAGTGAGTGGGGTCAGCTCAGCAGCAGGTGTCGTGGACACCAAGCCAGCGTGCAACAGTGGTTGCAAGGGGTGCACTCAGGATATGCCTGAGGTGCAAGACACCACCTACCTGAGGGTAGACGAAGCTTCTAGAAGTGACCTCAAGCGTGAGAGGTCTCATTGGACGACAGAGTAGTTGTCAAGGGTGTCATTAGAGTGTAGTTGTTAGATACACCTTAGGATCTTAGTGGGAGGTCGCGCCACCAGCTAAGGATCCGAGTTGTCTTCTTTAGAGAAAGGAGAGTAATTATCTGTAGTTAGACAGGTGAGGGAATTCTTGCCAGAGTGGGGACTGTACAACCCCAGGAAGAATTCATGGTAGTCACTCGAGAGGTTGAGCAGAGGCTCCCGACTGGAGAGGTTGAGCAGAGGCTCCCATTTTCAGAGGTGACAGCAAGGCCGAGTTCGAGCCTGATGGTGAGAGTGCAGCAAGTCAGTGCTGGCTCAAGAGCAGATTGCAAGGGGGCAATCTCACACAGGGAAGGGAAGCAAGCCCACCCTAGTGCACTTAACCTGGTGACAAGGTATGAAGGTAAAGATGCCTAGCATGGCAGCACTGAGAAAGACGATTCGATGGATGCATACATCGATCGCCTTTTGAAGAAAGGCTGAAAATGCAAGATGGCAAAGGTCATTTTGGGCTGGTGATTTTCCATGGTTCAGATCCCCAGCAGCATAATGATTTTGTTCTTTAAGGATTGCCTTGGTAAAGGGTTATAGTAGATCTGCAGAGGGAATGCTGATCACATTCCAAGTTAGGTCCAGGTAGAAACGGACCGGGGAGTTTGACAGATGTCAAGAGTTTCGCTCATGTCCTTGTTAGAGGAGCGAGACCGAGGAAAAGCAAGGGAGAGACCCCAAGCTCAGTAGGGTGAGTGTAGGTGCTTGTAGAAGGGCTTTCTCCCAGATAGTTCAGTCGGTAGAGCAAGACCGGCTGGTGTTTGACAGTTGGACAGGTAGGGTGATCCTGTCAACTTGTTGCAATGTCAGGTGGAAAACTGACAGTAAGTTCTTAGTAGGCTGAGGGGAGGTAGAAGTACTTCACCGGTAAGGCCACACCAATGTGTTGCTCATGTGTCCAGTATGACACAGACCGAGGATGGAAATGGGAGGTTCAGTGATGGAAATGGTTGCGAGGTGTTGAACCGGCCAGGACCAGAGCTAGAGCCAAACATGTTGCCACTCCAAGGTCAGGCAGCACCACCAGGGTGATCCGGTGGTAGTACACAGGGACCCTCAGGCCAGTGATGTATAGGAAACAGAGTTACACACTACACACTTGTTTAGCTAGTACACCTGTTGGGCAGGTGTGTGCAGAAAAACTAGCTGGTGTTTTGAATGTATTTTCCTTGCAGGAAAATATATTCTTTAGTGGGAGGTAGTGTGAGGAGATGTAGAATCTCCTCAGCTAGTTTTCCTAGTTTCTAGAATAGGCTAGTCGCTCTAGGGACTCTAGAAACTGAAGCTTTCAAATTTACATATACTTGTTGGGTGTCATATGAAAGCTTATGTTAAATGCTGGCAGTTAAAACTAATGAGAGGTCTGTGATTGCTCTGTAGAGAGAATTACAGCAAAATTTGCCTGTTCTGTGAAACAGAGAGGGTAGTATAACAAAAACCGTTAGAGGTGGAGGGGGGACAGTGGGGCGAACGCTGCCTCCCCCCCACCAAGGGAGACATTGAGACGTTGTGTTAGGCCTCACCCTCCTTGTGACGTCACGCCACGCCACAGGCGAGGGGCCCGTGTGATTGGTCTAAGCACCCCTACTCCTATGCCGAGTTTTGGCGCGAAAAGCTGTCATTGGAAGCGGCATCAGGACCAGTGCCGGCTTCCTGCTGATTGGTCAAGACAAGGTAGGGGGAGAAATATGGGCATGTGAGCCTCTCTAGCCGCCAAGAGAGTTTAGTTTGAATTGGGCAGCCAGGGTGTGAAGAAGTGTCTAGGT
This sequence comes from Procambarus virginalis, assembly GCA_020271785.1. NCBI lineage: Eukaryota > Metazoa > Arthropoda > Malacostraca > Decapoda > Cambaridae > Procambarus > Procambarus virginalis. The sequence goes on from WNGS01013707.1 coordinate 6,545, forward strand.
GCGGGGTGGCGGGCCTGCCACCCCCACCACCGTTATCGCTCCTGTCGTTCTGTTTACTCATATTGCATGGCACTCCAGCCACCCTGGGTGTGTCGAAGCCCAAATTTGCGAGAAACTGGGACTTGGACTTTGAATTCCGCCCGACGTCGTCCATGTGGTAGGTGACGCCGGCCAGTGTCACCCTGTCACCCCAGTGTAAGAGCGAGTCATGCTCTGGTATGATGGGGTTGTTAGTGATCCCCCATCCTCATGTGTGTATAACCCCGCGCCACCCAACCCTGGCCACCCGTGCGGCCCGGCCCCCCGGCCCGGCCCGCCCGGCCCGGCCCGGCCCGGCCCCCGCCCACCTTACCCCGCGCGCGCGAGTAGCCCGGGTGGGGTGGGGTGCTGTGACGTCACGCGCCACCCGTGGCCACCCTCCTGAAGGCCACGCAGTGGCCACATGTTGGCCACCACCTTTGGCCACCCCTTTGGCCACATTCCCAGGACAGCCTAGGCCACATCTTGTCGACGCACGAGGAGCAAGCTAAGTGTTGACAGCCAGGTGGTAAGGACCTGGGAAATGAGGAAATGTGTGGACGGAAACGTGAGTACTTTATCAGTGTATAAGATTAGTTAAAATCATAGAGAAAAGTTGTGTGAGCCCCTAGCCCGGCCAGGCTAGGGAAGTAGCTGAGACGCCCGTCTGTGGCATGCCCAGGTGACTGTGGGGCAGTACCTGGAGAGGGAAATTGTCACTGTAAATCACGTAGTGTTATAATTATATATCTGTAGATATATTGTTGTGTGTAGACTGACTAGAGTTTGGGACCAGTCAGTGTAGAGAAATCATCATATAAATGATCCAGTCTGGCGATTCTGTATAATCGTCCAGCCTTGGTTAGTGCCATGGTACCTCATTATGTAATTAGGCCAGGTTAGAGTTAATTAAGCAGGCCCGTGGGGCAGGGTTATTAGTGGATATCCTGAGGTCTGTATATGTCCTGGTGATTAATTTACATTGTTTATGTAGGCATTTCCATGTGTTTCATTTGCATGATTGTTGTACTGTGTTGTGTGGTGAGTCAGTAGATGTGATCGCTGACTGATTGCCTAATGATGTCATTAGCATGGGGGGCATGCTGACGGTATCATTATGTGCAGGTTTGTGCAGTGTTATCAGGTATACGATATTACTGTCCTAGGAACTGTGTTGAGGATTTAAAGGGACCCTTTGAGTATTCAGGGAAATTCTCAGTCACTTAATGGGAGCGAGCAATTAGTTAATTTGCCTAATTATGGGAGAATTAGTGCCAGCTGTCCGCGTAGAGCGACGGTGTCTTATATTAACGTAATTGTCTTGCTGAAGCCACCGGGATCGGGCGATCTTTTGCAACGTTTGCAAGATTAGAGGGACAGTAAGATTGGTATACCTTGATTGTTGCAAAACCGTGTGTCACTACTGTGTGGGCATAGTAATTAACGAGTTGCAGTAGTCGCAACTGTATGTGGGCAGTGCTATTTTATGTTTTGCATGCCATTATATGTGTGACCTATGTAACCTTAGGGTTACTTTGTTTCTTTAAGTTGTGTTGAGTACTTAAGGATTCAGTGAGTTAATTAGGGGTAATTAACTGGATAAGGGGGTGCACACTTGAAGTTGTTGAATGAGTGAGTGCTGTTATGGGAGAACAGTGTTGAACTTGAGCTTGTGGGAATACGTGTCCGGTGCAATTAATTGTCCGTGTGACAATTAATTGACCACTCTAGCTAATTATGTAATTAGCATTCTCATCATGAATTCACGTAGTGGGAGAGGATCTGTCAGAGTCTGTCAGTGATAGTGCTAACGTCAGTTGCTCGAGACTAACTGCCTTTCAGGGTTGGGGCAATTAGTGGCTCATGATAATTAGTGGAGTAATTAACGTCTGGAGTCTTGAGGACTCAGATGACTCGGTAAAGCGAGGTCATGGGGTTAGCATAATACGTTATATTAATCATATTCTGTCTGGTGACAGTGGATTAAGTTGCACTCATTGTTAATTAGGGTAATTAACTCCTCTTCCGTGAATTCACAGTGTTTGATGAGACCTGCTTAGGCAGTGCGGAGTGAGACGTATTTATGTATGATTAATTATCGGTCCTGGTGACAGTTAATTAATTGCTCAAGGCTAATTAGGGTAATTAGCACTCATTAGTAAGTAAACGTAATTAGTGATACACAGACTGTTGAGAAGCCACCCACTTGGGGTAGGCTTAGTTAACGTAACTCAATTGGGATGTAATTAGTGGTCCGTTTGACCTTAATTAAGAATTACTCACTGAATACTTGCAAGGAGTCAAGTGTGATGTAATTTAAGAGTTTGAGTTATTGTGACAAGAGGACTTGTGTTAACGTAGAGTACTATCATGTTGTTGTCTAGAGTGAGACACTTGTTGTGATTAAAGTAGTACTTGTTGCTGACTGCTGTGATCAGTCAATTTCCATCATTATTCACATAATCAATGTTGCAATTGATTAAGGCAATTTCTTTTGGTTATCGTCTAGTGACGAGGGTAAAGTAACTTAGGGATGAGTGGAGCTGTGTCCCAGAATCCCACCTTGCCTGACTGTGTTCACTTTAGTTGTGATAGGGGGAGTCACTGTTAGACTACCCACCTGATTACGGGGGTCGCTCCTGTTGGACTGGAGGACCTTAAGCTTGTGATTAGAGTAGCTGCCACTAGGAAGTCGTGTCACTATTGATTGCTTGCTTGTGTCATCAGTGGAAATTGTTCAGTTAGTTCATGTTGTCAGCCCGAAGTGTCAGCAGGATGGAGCCTGCTGTCATTTCTCGAGGGGCTGTTGAATAGCTGTGTTGCAAATGCCACTGGTTGGACTGTAACGTAATTAAATCACACGCTGTGGTGTAACTTAGTCTGTGATATTTTTCTTTGAGTTTGCAATATTGCGTCATCAGTGGGCACACCTGTGTTCAGGTTAGTTCAGTATGCAGCCACACAGCAAGGGTTGCTATTTAGCTGTTGGTTATGGTGCCACTGGATGGACATTAACGTAAAGATTAATTTGAGGAAGGGTGCTGGAGTTGCCAGTGAACCCATTAGTTATTGATGTCATTGAAAGGCTACTGATTTGATTGCATTGCAACCGCTATTGCAGGTGTAGACTGCACTGAGGCGTAGAACAGTTAGGAGGTTACTGGAGACGTGTTCCAGAACTCACTGTGTCATTTGTTGTAATTGTGATTATAGATCTGTTAGTTCTTGCTTGCGTGTTGATTCCTCTGTGGGCACGCTTATGTTCGAGTAACGTCATTGACATTCTTTTGTTTTAATGTAGTAGTCTAGTCTCTTGTTATAATAAATTGTTATTTGTTAACAGTCTTTGATGTCAACCTTCAACTATTCTGTACCACTCCCATTGTTCTGATATATATTTGATATTGTTGTTTTAAATCTTTGATATGACGGCTGCGCTCTTGGGAATTCGAATTCCAATTCATAGCGCCACACAACAAATATAAAATTTGATTGTGAGAACCCGTCGGTTACCCTTTATTGGTTTTAACGTCATGTTTAACTAGGAGGAACCAGCGGCCTATTGTGGACAGGTTTTCACCCCTGCTGGTGGAAGCCTGGCGGTTTGCTCCCGCTTCTCCTTTTTCTACTGGACTCATGCTTAACTGCCAAGAGCAGCCTTTAAACTTGTAGTCCACCTCCTAAGGGAGGTAGGCGTAGAGAAAAATCTCACAACTATTATATAACTTCTTGTGGATGGCAGTCATTATTTTTTCACCTTTAGGTGTTTTTTCACCAGCACAGCAACGCCACCGCCTTTCCTAATTTTCTGTCCTGTCTCCAAATTGAGTAGCCCCTTGGGAATATGACCTCATTTAAAATAACATATTCAATTTTTGTCTCCGTGAGTGCAACAATGTCTGGTGTCTGCAGCTGTATTACATCACTTAACTCCAGTATCTTCGATCTCACTCCATCTATGTTGGTGTATGCAATCTTCAGGAACTTGTTCCCCCTCTCCTTATTCTTCACTCCCCCTCTCTCTATTGATTTTGTTGGTTTGCCTTATGTACCACTTTACTGGTCTGCCTACCCCTAACACTTTGTAGAAAAAAGAATTGATTTCTTCTTCATTCCTGCTCTCATTTAAACTTTTTGCCTCGGCAAAGTTCAGTTTCAGCTTCTCTCTGTCTTCTTTTGAAAGATCTCGTCTTAACAACCACACTTTCCCATCCTCATCACTTTGTAATTTTCTGGCATTCCTGAGTACTTCTTCCATCTGTATGGCACCGTTTAACGTGATCCTCAAAGGTCGATCTTTCCCTTTTACGTATCTGCCTATTCTCCTATAGTTGCATATGACGGTCGATGCAATTGAAAAACCTGACTTTAGGAGAGGACATTATGGCAACCTTAGGAAATTTTTTAGTGAGTATAATTGGACAGACTTGCTGCTAGGCAAGGAGTGAATGAGATGTATGTCAAGTTTTGTGAAATATATGATAAAGGCACAAAAAAAATTATACCAGAACAGAGAAGCAGAACTAGGAAACAGGATTGGTTCAACAGAAAGTGCGAGAGAGCCAGAGACCAAAAGACACAAAAATGGAATCAATACAGGAAGAGGCCAAACCCCCAAACATACCAGCGATACAAAGATGCGAGAAACAACTACACGGCAGTGCGAAGAGAGGCAGAAAGAAATTTTGAAAAAGGGATTGCAGACAAATGTAAAACAGAACTAGGTCTATTCTATAAATTCATAAACAACAAATTGCAGATAAAGGATAATATTCAGAGGTTGAAAATGGGAAATAGATTCACGGAAAATGAAAAGGAAATGTGTGAAACATTAAACGAAAAGTTCCAAAGTGTGCTTGTACAAAATGAAATCTTCAGGGAACCAGATACAATAAGAATTCCAGAGAACAACATAGAGCACATAGAGGTGTCTAGAGACGAAGTGGAAAAAATGCTCAAGGAGCTAAATAAGAACAAAGCAGTTGGTCCAGATGGAGTTTCACCATGGGTTCTGAGAGAATGTGCACCTGAGCTTAGCATTCCTCTTCAACTGATTTTTCAGGCATCCCTGTGTACAGGAGTTGTAGCTCATGTGTGGAAAAAGGCTAACATAGTTCCAATCTACAAAAGTGGAAGCAGGGAAGACCCCCCCTTAATTATAGACCGTATCATTGACAAGTGTAAGTCAAAGTATTGGAAAAAAAATTAAAACTAAATGGGTAGAACACCTGGAGAGAAATGATATAATATCAGACAGACAGTATGGTTTTCGATCTGGAAGATCCTGTGTATCGAATTTACTCAGTTTCTATGATCGAGCCACAGAGATATTACAGGAAAGAGATGGTTGGGTTGACTGCATCTATCTTGAATGTAATGACGAGCTTTTCTGGGTGAGTCCCGGAGGCTCCCCGGAGATTTCCCAGGCTGATATGCTAATGTCAGACTTTGGCATCAGTCATGTGTATGGAGTTCTT
>WNGS01013718.1:0-15268 GCA_020271785.1 Procambarus virginalis
AAGCAACACACTGGCAGGGGTCTCCAGCAACACACTGGCAGGGGTCTCCAGCAACACTGGCAGGGGTCTCCAGCAACACACTGGCAGGGGTCTCCAGCAACACACTGGCAGGGGTCTCCAGCAACACTGGCAGGGGTCTCCAGCAACACACTGGCAGGGGTCTCCAGCAACACACTGGCAGGGGTCTCCACCAACACTGGCAGGGGTCTCCAGCAACACACTGGCAGGGGTCTCCAGCAACACGCTGGCAGGGGTCTCCAGCAACACACTGGCAGGGGTCTCCAGCAACACGCTGGCAGGGGTCTCCAGCAACACACTGGCAGGGGTCTCCAGCAACACACTGGCAGGGTCTCCAGCAACACACTGGCAAGGGTCTCCAGCAACACACTGGCAGGGGTCTCCAGCAACACACTGGCAGGGGTCTCCAGCAACACACTGGCAGGGGTCTCCAGCAACACACTGGCAAGGGTCTCCAGCAACACACTGGCAGGGGTCTCCAGCAACACACTGGCAGGGGTCTCCAGCAACACTGGCTGGGGTCTCCAGCAACACTGGCAGGGGTCTCCAGCAACACTGGCAGGGTCTCCAGCAACACACTGGCAGGGGTCTCCAGCAACACTGGCAGGGGTCTCCAGCAACACTGGCAGGGGTCTCCAGCAACACTGGCAGGGGTCTCCAGCAACACACTGGCAGGGGTCTCCAGCAACACTGGCAGGGGTCTCCAGCAACACACTAGCAGGGGTCTCCAGCAACACACTGGCAGGGGTCTCCAGCAACACTGGCAGGGGTCTCCAGCAACACACTGGCAAGGGTCTCCAGCAACACACTGGCAGGGGTCTCCAGCATCACTGGCAGGGGTCTCCAGCAACACACTGGCAGGGGTCTCCAGCAACACACTGGTAGGGGTCTCCAGCAACACTGGCAGGGGTCTCCAGCAACACACTGGCAGGGGTCTCCAGCAACACTTGCAGGGGTCTCCAGCAACACTGGCAGGGGTCTCCAGCAACACACTAGCAGGGGTCTCCAGCAACACACTAGCAGGGGTCTCCAGCAACACTGGCAGGGGTCTCCAGCAACACACTGGCAAGGGTCTCCAGCAACACACTGGCAGGGGTCTCCAGCAACACTGGCAGCGGTCTCCAGCAACACACTGGCAGGGGTCTCCAGCAACGCACTGGCAGGGGTCTCCAGCAACACTGGCAGGGGTCTCCAGCAACACACTGGCAGGAGTCTCCAGCAACACACTGGCAGGGGTCTCCAGCAACACTGGCAGGGGTCTCCAGCAACACACTGGCAGGGGTCTCCAGCAACACACTGACAAGGGTCTCCAGCAACACACTGGCAGGGGTCTCCAGCAACACACTGGCAGGGGTCTCCAACAACACACTAGCAGGGGTCTCCAGCAACACACTGGCAGGGGTCTCCAGCAACACACTGGCAGGGGTCTCCAGCAACACACTGGCAGGGGTCTCCAGCAACACACTGGCAGGGGTCTCCAGCAACACACTGGCAGGGGTCTCCAGCAACACACTGGCAGGGGTCTCCAGCAACACACTGGCAAGGGTCTCCAGCAACACACTGGCAGGGGTCTCCAGCAACACACTGGCAAGGGTCTCCAGCAGCACACTGGCAGGTGTCTCCAGCAACACACTGGCAAGGGTCTCCAGCAACACTGGCAGGGGTCTCCAGCAACACACTGGCAAGGGTCTCCAGCAACACTGGTAGGGGTCTCCAGCAACACTGGCAGGGGTCTCCAGCAACACACTGGCAGGGGTCTCCAGCAACACGCTGGCAGGGGTCTCCAGCAACACACTGGCAGGGGTCTCCAGCAACACACTGGCAAGGGTCTCCAGCAACACGCTGGCAGGGGTCTCCAGCAACACACTGGCAGGGGTCTCCAGCAACACACTGGCAGGGGTCTCCAGCAACACTGGCAGGGGTCTCCAGCAACACTGGCAGGGGTCTCCAGCAACACTGGCAGGGGTCTCCAGCAACACACTGGCAGGGGTCTCCAGCAACACTGGCAGGGGTCTACAGCAACACTGGCAGGGGTCTCCAGCAACACTGGCAGGGGTCTCCAGCAACACACTGGCAGGGGTCTCCAGCAACACACTGGCAGGGGTCTCCAGCAACACTGGCAGGGGTCTCCAGCAACACTGGCAAGGGTCTCCAGCAACACACTGGCAAGGGTCTCCAGCAACACGCTGGCAGGGGTCTCCAGCAACACACTGGCAGGGGTCTCCAGCAACACACTGGCAGGGGTCTCCAGCAACACACTGGCAGGGGTCTCCAGCAACACACTGGTAAGGGTCTCCAGCAACACACTCGGAGGCCTGGTCCTCGACCAGGCCTCCACCCCCAGGAAGCAGCCCGTGACAGCTGACTAACACCCAGGTACCTATTTTCGTGCTAGGTAACAGGGGCATAGGGTGAAAGAAACTCTGCCCATTGTTTCTCGCTGGCGCCTGGGATCGTACCCAGGACCACAGGATCACAAGTCCTGCATGCTGTCCGCTCGGCCGACCGGCTCTCCAGAAACACACTGACAGACTTCCATACAACCTAAAATTATAACAAGCCTTAAAAGACATTGTTTCACACAACTTGGCCATCCCGAGGTACGTCGGTCCAGTCACCAATACTTGGCTAAGTATCAGACACACCACAGTCTGCTCTCTCGTCCACGTGTTCCCACTGGGACACTTCTTGGTTTCCGGACTGTCCTGGGTGTTCGAACTGATTCCTGTCGACCAAGGTACCACCCACATCACTTCTGAGCAGTAAACTGGGATTAGTAAGAAGGAAACTACCCATGTGTAAGATCACAGCCATCCACCACCAAACAGAAAATGGGATCAAGTACGCTCCAGCAACACACTGGGCGCCTGACAGCTGAGTGGACAGCAGCTTCGGATTCGTAGTGCTGAGGTTCTGGGTTCGATCCCCGGTGGAGGCGGAGGCAAATGGGCTAAAAGTTTCTTTCATCCTGATGCTCCTGTTCACCTAGCAGTAAATAGGTACATGGTAGTTAGACAGCCGCTACGGGCTGCTTCCTGGGAGTGTGTAACAAAAAGGAGGCCTAGTCGAGGACCGGGCCGCGGGGACGCTAAGCCCCGAAATCATCTCAAGATAACCTCAAGATAATGCTCAACAGATAGCAGTGACATAGAATTTGGTTTAGTTTCTTGTAATAGATGTGTGACGAGGCATCTGCTACCACATTCTCAACTCCTCTAATGTGTTCACCTAGTTGTGCTTGCAGGGGTTGAGCTCCCCTCTTTCGGCCCGCCTCTCAACTGTCAATCAACTGTTACTAACTACTACCTATTTTTTTTTTTCACACACACACCCAGGAAGCAACCCGTAGCAGCTGTCTAACTCCCAGGTACCTATAATTACTGTGTTCAATACAAAGTGCGTAATGTTGGAGGTGTTGGCTCCATCGGGTTAACCTGAGATTCTTATGACGGAATTGTGCTAGAAATTGTAAAGCATTATGATCAGATCTGACCAAAATTGTATTACCATTACTTGTCAAGTAGACACGACGCTCACCAGAGCCAATGTTTCTTTTTCTATCACTGAAAAATTCCTTGACAATCACTTAATTTATTGGAATAATAAGCCACAGGGTGTTCTACCCCCCTTTTGTATCATTCTATCATAACACTGCCCCTAGGCCGTAGACTGAAGCCTCGACGGTTAATATGACTCTGTCGTCGAAATTAGTGGACATGAGAATGGGAGATGATGTCAGTATGGTTTTAAGGCTCTCAAAGGCTAGCTGACAGTCCTTGATCCACATGAACTTTGCTCCCTTCTTCAGGAGATTTGTCAAAATCACTGCAATAGTTGAGAAGTTAAGAACGAACTTACGGTAGAATGTACCTCCTTACGTGTTGAAGTGCTCGGGTACTGAACGATGACTTCTACGGGGCGAACCATCCTCCACCAACCACATGTCCTAAAAAGATTACAGAGGTCTTGCCAAATTCCGATATATGCAGATTGACTACCAACCAAGTTTGTTAAATAGCCAAAAAGAATGCTTCCATATGTGATAAATGGTCTTCCCAGTTTGAGTCGTAGATCAACACTTCATCAATGTAGACCATGGCATTCTCTACGTCGCGTAGTACCATAGTCATCAATCGCGGAAATGTAGAGACGGTACTTTTCATTCAAAATGGCATCACTTGACACTCAAAAAGACCATCAGGAGTAACAAATGCAGAAAAAGGTTAGGAACTCTCTGCCAGAGGTACCTGCCTATAGCCCTTGAAGAGGTCCACTTCTTTAGGTAGGTGGCCCTAACGATGTTATCAATACACTCTTCTATCCTGGGAAGGGAAGATGTATCAGCTATGATAACCGTGTTAACTTGCCGGTAATCCATGCATAGCCTATGATCATTGCCAGGCTTGGGTACCAGCAGGATGGGGGACGACCACGGACTAATACTTGAGGCGATCACATTATGTTGGAGCATGGAGTCTATCTCACGTCTTACCACCTTCTTCTTGCAGGGATAAAGTCGGTAGGAATGTTGCTTTATCGGTCTCACGCCCTCAAGGGTAACGTCGTACTTCAAGAGTCAGACCTGGACCATCTCTGGAAACAGACATGTAATGATTTATTAACTCTATTAAGGACCTCAGGTACGTGAGTTAACTTGATAGGTAGATTCATCAGAATCTCTGAAGTCGACGCTACTTGCTGACTAACATCCTCCATCACATCTTGTTCTTGGTCTCTTGAGACCACCATCGTCCCGTCCTTGATACAGCTTCACCATCTTCACGTGTACCAACATCTGCTTTTTTTCTGCCTTGAGTACTAAGGATATCAGTATCATTAACTTTCTTGAGAACAGGGTAAGGATCAATAAATTTAGTACTCAAGCTTCCTGTTACTGTTAAGTAACATACCAGTACTAGGTCTTTTACCTGAAGTTCCCTGGATGTGGCCATGCTGTCGTGCCTCTTCTTGGCAGTTACCTGGGACTGTAACAGGTTCTCTTGGGCTAGTTCCCATGCGGCCAACAACCTGCTTTTGTGTGTGGATAACCAGTCCACCTCATCCATGTTGCTCTCTTTGTCTGACCACAAGACCATAAAACTAGAAATTTGATTCCTTATCATATGCAATGTCTGCATGTGTCTTGCAATATTCGCATGTGTCTTGCAGTGAACGCCAATATCTCTAATACAAGTGGAGTTCAGTGTTGTTCACCGAACTGTTGAATGAATAATTGGACGTGTACAGATGATTGCAAAGTTAATCCCAGCGAAGAGGAGACTGAGAAAGCTTTACTTGTAATATCTAGAAAAGTGGAGCTAAATATTTCATTTTTTTTATTAATACATGAGGTACATCTGCATTAGTGCAGCTACCCTAGACTATATAAAGTGGAGTACAGTGTGTCAAAAAAGCTAACTAGTTGATGCTAAGAAATCCCCATCACACAGGATGGTTAGTCATACAGAGGCATGTGATAAGCAGTCTACACTGGCAGACTCCGGAAGCATTTTGAGGATATCATCAACACAAGATTGAATAAGGCAGCAGTGGTAATAAAGGTCACCATCTCGCAGGATGGTTAGTCATACAGGGCCATATGTTTAGTAGCCTGCACTGGCAAATTTTGCTAGTCATACAATATAGTTATATACCAAGAAATCAAGGGCCTCGGCACGCCACCTGTAGAGCTCACGTTGATGGTGAGGTGGGGGGGTTCACACTGCCCGGCCCCTCTTTAACAGGACCAACCCTGAGCAACATAGGTGCGTCCCATACCCCAGACCAGTCACCTTGCAAAGTTAGGTGAGGCTACCCCCAGGCGATTGACGCCTCACATTCCCTCTCTCTCTTCCCCTCTCCCTACATCTCCCTCCCTTCCCGGATCCCCCGGCCTCTCCCCCTCCCCGTGTCTGTCATGCTCCCCCCGTGTCTGTCATGCTCCCCCGTGTCTGTCATGCTCCCCCGTGTCTGTCATGCTCCCCCCGTGTCTGTCATGCTCCCCCGTGTCTGTCATGCTCCCCCCCGTGTCTGTCATGCTCCCCCGTGTCTGTCATGCTCCCCGTGTCTGTCATGCTCCCCTCGTGTCTGTCATGCTCCCCCCGTGTCTGTCATGCTCCCCCGTGTCTGTCATGCTCCCCCCGTGTCTGTCATGCTCCCCCGTGTCTGTCATGCTCCCCCCGTGTCTGTCATGCTTCCCCCGTGTCTGTCATGCTCCCCCCGTGTCTGTCATGCTCCCCCCGTGTCTGTCATGCTCCCCCGTGTCTGTCATGCTCCCCTCGTGTCTGTCATGCTCCCCCGTGTCTCTCATGCTCCCCCGTGTCTGTCATGCTCCCCTCGTGTCTGTCATGCTCCCCCGTGTCTGTCATGCTCCCCCGTGTCTGTCATGCTCACCCCGTGTCTGTCATGCTCCCCCCCCCGTGTCTGTCATGCTCCCCCGTGTCTGTCATGCTCCCCTCGTGTCTGTCATGCTCCCCCGTGTCTCTCATGCTCCCCCGTGTCTGTCATGCTCCCCTCGTGTCTGTCATGGTCCCCCGTGTCTCTCATGCTCCCCCGTGTCTGTCATGCTCCCCTCGTGTCTGTCATGCTCCCCCGTGTCTGTCATGCTCCCCCGTGTCTGTCATGCTCCCCCCGTGTCTGTCATGCTCCCCCCGTGTCTGTCATGCTCCCCCGTGTCTGTCATGCTCCCCTCGTGTCTGTCATGCTCCCCCGTGTCTCTCATGCTCCCCCGTGTCTGTCATGCTCCCCTCGTGTCTGTCATGCTCCCCCGTGTCTGTCATGCTCCCCCGTGTCTGTCATGCTCCCCCGTGTCTGTCATGCTCCCCCCGTGTCTGTCATGCTCCCCCCGTGTCTGTCATGCTCCCCCCCGTGTCTGTCATGCTCCCCCCGTGTCTGTCATGCTCCCCCGTGTCTGTCATGCTCCCCCCGTGTCTGTCATGCTCCCCCGTGTCTGTCATGCTCCCCGTGTCTGTCATGCTCTCCCGTGTCTGTCATGCTCCCCCGTGTCTGTCATGCTCCCCCGTGTCTGTCATGCTCCCCCGTGTCTGTCATGCTCCCCCCGTGTCTGTCATGCTCCCCCGTGTCTGTCATGCTCCCCCGTGTCTGTCATGCTCCCCCGTGTCTGTCATGCTCCCCCGTGTCTCTCATGCTCCCCCGTGTCTCTCATGCTCCCCCGTGTCTGTCATGCTCCCCCGTGTCTGTCATGCTCCCCCGTGTCTGTCATGCTCTCCCGTGTCTCTCATGCTCCCCCCGTGTCTGTCATGCTCCCCCGTGTCTGTCATGCTCCCCCGTGTCTGTCATGCTCCCCCGTGTCTGTCATGCTCCCCCGTGTCTGTCATGCTCCCCCCGTGTCTGTCATGCTCCCCCGTGTCTGTCATGCTCCCCCGTGTCTGTCATGCCCCCCCGTGTCTGTCATGCTCCCCCCGTGTCTGTCATGCTCCCCGTGTCTGTCATGCTCTCCCGTGTCTGTCATGCTCCCCCCGTGTCTGTCATGCTCCCCGTGTCTGTCATGCTCCCCCGTGTCTGTCATGCTCCCCCGTGTCTGTCATGCTCCCCCGTGTCTGTCATGCTCCCCCGTGTCTGTCATGCTCCCCCGTGTCTGTCATGCTCCCCCGTGTCTGTCATGCTCACCCCGTGTCTGTCATGCTCCCCCGTGTCTGTCATGCTCACCCCGTGTCTGTCATGCTCTCCCGTGTCTGTCATGCTCCCCTCGTGTCTGTCATGCTCCCCCGTGTCTGTCATGCTCCCCCCGTGTCTGTCATGCTCCCCCGTGTCTGTCATGCTCACCCCGTGTCTGTCATGCTCAGCCCGTGTCTGTCATGCTCAGCCCGTGTCTGTCATGCTCCCCCGTGTCTGTCATGCTCAGCCCGTGTCTGTCATGCTCCCCCGTGTGTCATGCTCCCCCGTGTCTGTCATGCTCCCCCGTGTCTGTCATGCTCCCCCCGTGTCTGTCATGCTCCCCCGTGTCTGTCATGCTCCACCGTGTCTGTCATGCCTCCCCCGTGTCTGTCATGCTCCCCGTGTCTGTCATGCTCCCCCCGTGTCTCTCATGCTCCCCCTTCCCCCCCCCCCCCCCCCACTTCTTTACCTCAGCGCGTCTCCTTCTTTACAAGAGCTGGGGACGAGACTAACAAAGCCACTCGACACGGCAGGGCAATAACTGCCTTGTCGCCTGGTGCAGTAGAGCCGAGCCTCGCCTCCCGCCGCACCCGCACTGCGCCACTCTTACACAAAAGTATCCATCAAGTGTACGGGATTACAATTGCCAACACACACACAAGGACCCAAGATATATATTAAAAATATGGGAGTCAGGGAGTTTGTCAGGAGGCAAGTTGGGGTTGGGATGGGTAGGGGAGGATGGGTAGGGGAGGATGGGTAGGGGAGGATGGGAAGCGAGGAAGGGTGATAGGAGAAGGCGGAGGATAAGCGCGGTAAAGTTAGGCTAGCGTGGGGGGGTCCTGTGGCGTAGTGGGCTAAATCATTTATTCAAAGCCGAGGATCGCGGATTCTCAAAATGGAAGCGTTTGGGAAGCCTTTCATTTCACCTGATACCCCGTTTTCGCTAAATATTTAAGTAAAATAAATAAATTTATTTACAAACAGTAAATAGACACCTGTGAGTCAGCTGTTGAGGCCAGATCCTGCGGGATAGACAGTTGTTAGCATAGAATATAACACACACACACACACACACATATAGCTAACAAAGCCAAGACTGAACCAAAGCTACTACACAGTCACATCAGGAGGAAGACAACAGTGAAGGAACAGGTGATTAAACTTAGGGTGGGCGAGGACAGGTACACAGAGAATGACAAAGAGGTGTGTGAAGAACTCAACAAAAGGTTCCAGGAGGTCTTTACAATAGAACAGGGAGATATCACGGCGCTGGGAGAGGTGGCAGCAAACCAGGTGACCTTGGATAGGTTCGAAATTACAAGAGATGAGGTCAAAAAGCACCTATTGGAGCTGGATGTGAGAAAAGCTGTTGGGCCGGATGGAATCTCGCCATGGGTATTGAAAGAGTGTGCAGGAGCACTTTGCTTACCACTCTCCATAGTGTATAGTAAGTCACTGGAAACGGGGGACCTACCAGAAATATGGAAGACTGCTAATGTAGTACCAATATACAAAAAGGGTGACAGACAAGAGGCACTGAACTACAGGCCAGTGTCCTTAACTTGTATACCATGCAAGGTGATGGAGAAGATTGTGAGAAAAAACCTAGTAACACATCTGGAGAGAAGAGACTTCGTGACAACCCATCAACATGGGTTCAGGGAGGGTAAATCTTGCCTTACAGGCTTGATAGAATTCTACGATCAGGTGACAAGAATTAAGCAAGAAAGAGAAGGGTGGGCGGACTGCATTTTTTTGGACTGTCGGAAAGCCTTTGACACAGTACCCCATAAAAGGTTGATGCATAAGCTGGAGAAACAGGCAGGAGTAACAGGTAGGGCGCTCCAGTGGATAAGGGAGTACCTAAGCAATAGGAAGCAGAGAGTTACAGTGAGGGGTGAGACCTCAGACTGGCGTGAAGTCACCAGTGGAGTCCCACAGGGCTCTGTACTTGGACCTATCCTGTTTCTGATATACGTAAATGATCTCCCAGAGGGTATAGACTCATTCCTCTCAATGTTTGCTGACGACGCCAAAATTATGAGAAGGATTAAGACAGAGGAGGACAGCTTGAGACTTCAAGAAGACCTGGACAAGCTGCAGGAATGGTCGAACAAATGGCTGTTAGAGTTTAACCCAAGCAAATGTAATGTAATGAAGATAGGGGTAGGAAGCAGGAGACCAGATACAAGGTATCATTTGGGAGATGAAATACTTCAAGAGTCAGAGAGAGAGAAAGACCTGGGGGTTGATATCACGCCAGACCTGTCCCCTGAAGCTCATATCAAGAGGATAACATCAGCAGCATATGCCAGGTTGGCTAACATAAGAACGGCCTTTAGAAACTTGTGTAAGGAATCTTTCAGAACATTATATACCACATATGTCAGACCAATCCTGGAGTATGCGGCTCCAGCATGGAGTCCCTATCTAGTCAAGCATAAGACTAAACTGGAAAAGGTTCAAAGGTTTGCCACCAGACTAGTACCCGAGCTGAGAGGTATGAGCTACGAGGAGCGACTGCAGGAATTAAACCTCACTTCGTTGGAAGACAGAAGAGTTAGGGGGGACATGATCACCACATTCAAGATTCTCAGGGGAATCGACAGGGTTGATAAAGACAGGCTGTTTAACACAAGGGGCACACGCACTAGGGGACACAGGTGGAAACTGAGTGCCCAAATGAGCCACAGAGATATTAGAAAGAACTTTTTTAGTGTCAGAGTGGTTGACAAATGGAATGCATTAGGAAGCGATGTGGTGGAGGCTGACTCCATACACAGTTTCAAGTGTAGATATGATAGAGCCCATTAGGCTCAGGAAACTGTACACCTGTTGATTGACGGTTGAGAGGCGGGACCAAAGAGCCAGAGCTCAACCCCCGCAAGCACAACTAGGTGAGTACAACTAGGTGAGTACACACACACACACACACACACACACACACACACACACACACACACACACACACACACACACCACACCACACACACAACACACACACATGCGAGGCTGGCTAAAATCAGAACAGCGTTCAGGAACCTGTGTAAGGAATTATTCAGAATCTTGTACACCACATATGTAAGACCAATCCTGGAGTATGTGGCCCCAGCATGGAGCCCGTACCTTGTCAAGCACAAGACGAAGCTGGAAAAAGTCCAAAGGTATGCTACAAGACTAGTCCCAGAACTAAGAGGCATGAGTTACGAGGAAAGGCTGCGGGAAATGCACCTTACGACACTGGAAGACAGAAGAGTAAGGGGAGACATGATCACAACCTACAAAATTCTCAGAGGAATCGACCGGGTAAACAAGGGCAAACTATTCAACACTGGTGGGACGCGAACAAGGGGACACAGGTGGAAACTGAGTACCCACATGAGCCACAGAGACGTTAGAAGGAACTTTTTCAGTGTCAGAGTAGTTAACGGATGGAATGCATTAGGCAGTGATGTGGTGGAGGCTGACTCCATACACAGTTTCAAATGTAGATATGATTGAGCCCAGTAGGCTCAGGAACCTGTACACCAGTTGATTGACAGTTGAGAGGCGGGACCAAAGAGCCAAAGCTCAACCCCGCAAGCACAAATAGGTGAGTACACACACACACTTCCAGTGGATAAGGGAGTATCTAAGCAATAGGAAACAGCGAGTAACGGTGATGGGGAGGCATCAGAGTGGCGAGATGTCACCAGCGGGGTTCCACAGGGCTCTGTACTCGGACCCATCCTGTTTCTAATATTTGTAAACGACCTTCCAGAGGGTATAGACTCATTCCTCTCAATGTTTGCTGATGATGCGAAAATTATGAGAAGAATCAAAACAGATGAAGATAGACAGAGATTACAGGACGACCTGGACAACCTGGAGGAATGGTCTAGAAAATGGCTGCTAAAGTTCAACTCAGGAAAGTGTAAAGTAATGGAATTAGGAGAAGGGAGCAGAAGACTGAACACAAGGTACCATCTGGGAGGTGAAATCCTGCAAGAGTCAAATAAAGAGAAAGATTTGGGGGTCGATATCACACCGAACCTGTCCCCAGAGGCCCACATCAAAAGAATATCATCAGCGGCGTATGCTAGACTAGCCAATATAAGAACTGCCTTTAGAAACTTGTGTAAGGAATCGTTCAGGACCCTGTATACCACTTATGTAAGACCAATCCTGGAGTATGCAGCTCCAGCCTGGAGTTCATACCTAGTTAAACACAAGACGAAGTTAGAGAAGATTCAGAGGTATGACACCAGACTGTTCTCGGAACTGAGAGGAATGAGTTACGAGAAAAGGCTAAGGGAGCTGAACCTCACAACCCTGGAAACAGAAGAGTAAGGGGAGACATGATAACCACCTACAAAATTCTCAGGGGAATTGACAGGGTGGACAAAGACAAACTCTTTAGTGCGGGTGGAACACGAACAAGGAGACACAGGTGGAAACATAGTACCCAAATGAGGCACAGAGACATTAGAAAGAATTTTTCCAGTGTCAGGGTAGTTAACAAATGGAATGCATTAAGTAGTGTTGTGGTGGAGGCTGACTCCATACACAGTTTCAAATGTAGATATGATAGAGCCCAACAGGCTCAGGAATCTGTACACCAGTTGACTGACAGTTGAGAGGCGGGACCAAAGAGCCAAAGCTCAACCCCGCAAACACAACTAGGTGAGTACACACACACACCTCAGAATGACCAGCTGTCACCAGCGGACATCTAATGAAAAGAATGGTCTGACAAGTGGCTATTAGAGTTCCATTCAGGTGCAAAGCTGGTAAAATATGCGTAGGGAGCAGGAAGCTGAGCTCAACTATGAGGTGAAATCCTTAAGAATCAGATAGAGACAAATCTGGGGGTTGATATCAAACAGAAACTTAAACCCACATCGAAAGTATATCATCAGTGGCATATGCCAGGCTAGCTAACATAAGAACTACCTTCAGAAACGTGTGCGAGGAATCATTCAGAACCTTGTATACCACATAAGCCAGACCAACCTTGGAGTATGCAGCTCCAGTATGGAGACCGTATCTATAGAGAAACACAACAAACTTAGGGAAAGTTCAGAGGTATGCCACCAGACTAGTCCTGGAGCTGGGAGGTATGAGCAACGACGGAATGCGACTGGAAATAAATCTCACGTCACTGGAAGACAGAGTGAGGGGAGACATGATTACCACCTACAACGATCTCAGAGGAATTGACTGAATAGATATAGACAGAGTATTTACCAAACCCGTCCTCTTAAAAATAACGTCACTTTTGGCCCGTATGCGCACTATGGCCAAATTTGGACGTAATGTGAAATGAAATCGACTCACAAAAGTGACGTACTGTTCCGTTTTCTGTTTGAGTCGTCCGGCCTACGCGGACAGGTTAGGAGAGGAAACTTTCAATTAATGTTTTTCATAACGTTTTGAAACTTTATGAGAATTTCCTGCCCACCTAACCTATCAGAGGCCCCTTAACTTACTGCTGTTGAAAAAAAATCCCAAATTATTTTCATTTTTTTCATTTTCAAATTACGTCCACTTTCGGCCATACTGGTAAACGGCCAAAAGCGACGTTATTTTCAAGAGGACAGGTTCCACGAGCAAGGGGACACAGCCCCCCCCCAATAAGCCACAAGATATTACATTTAAGTATCAGAGCAAAAATTTAATTGTCAGAGTAGTTAACAGGTGGAATGCATTAGGCAGTGATGTGGTGGAGGCTGACTCCATACACAGTTTCATGTGTAGATATGATAGAGCCCAATAGGCTCAGGAATCTGTACACCAGTTGATTGACAGTTGAGAGGCGGGACCAAAGAGCCAGAGCTCAACCCCGGAACAGCAAGGCGAGTACACACGCACACATATACACACACCAGGGGGCATAACCAACACAACATTCACCAACACACAGGGGCGGTGTTCGGTGTAGAGAGTGGAGGAAGATATGGGGTGCCGCCTTGTAGCAACCCTGACGTAATAACAGGCGTCTCCTGGCATACTTACCTCTCTGCCGCCCACGCCCATCCTACCTATATCCACGCCACCCACTCCAACGCTTATGCCGCCCACGCCCATTCTACCTACGTCCTGCCACACACGCCCATGACCTGTTCCGCTTGGGTAGTTGTGGAACTTTCTATCACAAGAGTTGTGGGTCAGGTGTGTTCCTCCGGCCAAGCCTGCAACAGCCTACAGCACCGCCTCCACATCTTAGACCAGCTCCTTATATATCACCCACGGGGAAACATCGTAAACTTTCCTGTAACCACGGGAAAGGATCGTAAACTTTCCAGGAACCACTGGGAAAACATGGTAAACTTTCCAGCAACCATGGAGAAACATTGTAAACGTTCTTGCAACCACGGGGAAACATGGTAAACTTTCCTGTAACCATGGGGAAGGATCGTAAACTTTCCAGCAACCATGGAGAAACATGGTAAACTTTCCTGCAACTACAGGGAAACATCGTAAACTTCCTCTAACCACGGGAAAACATATTATATATTACAAATATATAATATTTGTAATATTATCTATCTATATATATATTTTTTATATTATTATATATATATATATATATTATATATATATATTATATATATATATATATATATATATATATATATGGGTACCACCTCTGATGCAACTGTAGGGACCCATAACCTCAGAAGGGAATACAGAGCAGTCAGTGAAAAACTTGCCATTTAACTCTAAATACGTATGAGAGTCACTTCTACAATCCTTTTTTGTACTATTATGTTGTACACTTTATTATACAAAGTTATAGTTACATATCTGATTGGTTACAAAAAGTGAACATAAAGAGGAAATAAAAGAAGTTTGTTTCCTTGGGGCTGTAGATTTTTCGTACTCCTCCGATGTCGGGCAGGAACCAAGGACGCAGCGGGCATTCCCCCTCTGGATCGCCACATTGAGGCGCTGGAAGAGAAAACTTACCGCTCCAGGGGTCTCTTGTAGCTTCACTGAGCCTGGAACCAAGATCCTTAAGAAAAACTCCTTGTGCTCTCTCCCCATAGGCCTAGGGTCTCAGATTCTATTGGAACGTAGTTGTACGATGATTTATTTCCCTGTACTTGGCTGACTTGTCTCTTTCTCTTCCTGTCGCATCAGCTCCTGCTTGGCCAACAGAGAGGTTGATGTATGTGGTTGCCAGGGTGGATATGCAAGTATAGTCCCACACCAATTGTCTGCCATTTTTCCACGGGCACATTGTGATTCCATCTGGTCGGCCAGCAATGCTAACAGAGTTACGGTTCAACAGATTGCGAGGCTCTCTCTCTGTTGGACACTGGGCAGAGGCAAAGCCTCTTAATGAAGTCACTGACTTCGTTGTGTCGTGAGTGCCAACCGCCTGATTTTCCACAGTGCAGGCTATGCGATTCATATTCATCTGCATCTGCGTCGCCGCAATATGGCTGCCTATGAACAATGTGAATAGGGGCAGCAAGGCGGAGATCGACTGCAATACGGAGCTGCTGCGGATCAAGACGTGTGCCTAGATCACTTAATCTTTCTACGTTTATTGGTCGACGTTTTGTCAGTACTGTGACATCTTCAGGATTACACTGTTGAACTAACACAGGTATACTGAGCTTACAAGGTTGTTATTGTGTTGTTT